>JAOBYH010188309.1:0-10356 GCA_025403525.1 Umimayanthus kanabou
TTATTGTCCAATGGGCATTAAGAGAGGGGGAGGGGGCCTAGGGAGTTGACAGTGAGGAATAAAGGTATATATTAGACTAGAGTTAGAATAGGACATTTGCATCTGGCAAACTTACTGCAATTACTACCCTGTAAAGAGAGATCTCACATGAGAAATCTCTGCTCGCAGGGTATTCAACAACCAGAATACTTTAAGAATTTACATTCTTATTCAAGTTTTTGTTCCCTTGTGAGAATAAAATTGAAGAACTGGCACTAAATATCTTACAAAAAAGTGGGCCAAGCATTCTGGTTGATGTAATATCATGCAAGTTTCCTGTTAGACTAGAAGATAGCGGCAGCCAGAGGTGCCTTGTACACGCTTTTAGTTCAACCTCGTGAGCAACAGGTAGCTGAAAAGCCCTATGGGGAGCACCTGTATGCATCATCAAGGTTAAAATCAAATACACTCTTTTTTATAAGAACATCTATTTTGTGGCTGAGGCTGGTGTGATAGAAGTTCAGAAGTCTAATTGACCATCAATAGGCAATGCTCAAGATTATGTATCTCTTAACTCATTGAATAATTATGTATTTTTCATTTTTGAAGGAGGCGTAACCCTTTCAGCCCTAGCCAGTTTATCAGCATATTTAATCTCCTCCTTACATTATCAATGAAAATAGGTTGTTTTGTTATAACAATAAAGCAACTGATCATACACAGCAAACTTTCTAAGATGAAAAGCAAAATTCTCACAATCTGTTACAAGGAAACTAGAGAGAAAGTTAAGAAGAATTTAGCAACTCATCATTTGTAGTGTTTGGGGCTGAAAGGGTTAATAGAGAGGGAAGCTTATTACAAACATGGACACCTAAAGGAACTATATATTAGTCATTGTAATTAGTGGGAACATGCAGATACAAACTGGGCTATTAAAACATAAATTTTTGTTATCAACAACAAGTTCCTATGTTTCAAGCTTGTTAAATTTTCTTACTTATCCAGAAAACCAGTTTTCAGGAGGTGGAATTCTTCACCAGTAAGTAGTCTTTACAGTAAAGTTTAACATTGTGTTGCTATTGTTTAATTCTTGGGTTTGCAGACCCTCCTTCCATAAATTTGCCTGTAGTTTTAATTATTGGCTACAGGCCTCTACAAATTTGTGGCTTATTTTATTTATCAGGATGGAACAATTCAGGATGTCTTAAGTGACAACAAAGAAAACCTCGGTCATCTGGATGGAATTGAATCTATTGAGAAACCTTGTAGATTGAATGATCCCTATGATGAGCAACACAAAGAGATCAGAACAAAGGCAACTAAGAACTTTGAGTTTGTGCGACCTAAACTCCCTCTCAATGGAAGACTACCTGGCTCATTTGGAAGGAAAACAAAAGGCACCCCTGTAAGATCATTGTCTGATCCTAATCCGCAGGTATGGGGCAACAAATGCTTGTTCTTTACATTAACTAATATGCACTTGTTTGATTCAGATTCAGGTTGAGATATCTATACTACGGAAAGGGTTGAAGGTTTTGCCTAATTTTCGACTGTTTTTATAAATGAAAGTTTCATCTCCATGTGCCACACAGCATACCAAGATCAATGGGGGTTGCAAGTGTAGAACTTTTCATAAATCATCCATGGAAATTGCTTGAGGGAAGAGGGGGGTTTGGGAAGCCAATGTTTTTAAGGAAAATTGTGGGCCATTATTGAGAATTTATGGGGGGGGGGGCAAAACCAAAAACCTTGTTGAAGGGTTTTGTATTTTTTACGGAACTTCACAATAAAATTAGTGTAAGCTACTGCTATGCAGAAAGTTATCAATTTGGATAAAATGAGAGTCGTTTGTGTGATCTTTCCAAAAATAGAGTTTTCTCTTAGTCCTGACACTTTTTTTCTACTATAACTGTTTTGTAACTGTGAATCTTGTTGTGACCTGTAAAGCCAAAAAGCCTATTTTTGGTTGGGTTAAGACTAAAACATATTTGTTGGTTTAGTTTCCTGGTAAGCCTAAGTCTGAATGAAGGCTCAAAGTTGTTAAAACATCTTATCTAGAGTGGAGTTTGTGCTTGTTCCCAAGAAGCTTTACTTTCTATTCCTTACAATAAAGTATTGTGAGCAGCTGACACTTTTAGTCTGAATACAATCTAGTTTACTTTTCCATTACCAGACATCAGGAGAAGAATTCGATGAGGTTGTCTCGCCAACAAAATCAGAAAGTGACAGCCAAGACAGTGGAGCCTGTGATTTTGATTTTGACGATGTAGATGATGATGATGATGATGCTGATGATGATGGGTTCATGAGCATTGTGCAAGAGGAGCAGGAGGAGGTATGGAAGCTAATAAACAAATTGTGTTGGAGATATTAATTTTATTTGTAATGCAAATAGTTTTTATTGTGAAACTGGATACTGAACAGAGAGTAATGACAGAGAATACTATTATAAGTGTTTCGAATTCTAAGCTAATCAAGAACAATATCAAACTGTATCAGCGACCACTATTGCTGTTCATGCATCTCCACAAGTGCAAATCAAGTTCAACAATTATAAAAATTTCAAAAATATGCATGCACAAGCATTCGTGATTTAGTAACATATTTTAGTTTTGATACTACTACTACTACTATCCGGTTTTAACGTCTATTTTCCACCTTCCGGCGGGTGCGACGATGCATGGTGCCACAGAGCAGCTCTCCAGCTATTACGCTCTTGAGCATCAGCTTTCTTAAGTCCCGTCACATCCAGATCTTTCATTACACGATCCCCCCAGGTCTTACTAGGTCTTCCTTTTCTCTTCTTTCCAGCTACTTCAAAGTCTGTGATCTTGCTAATCCAGGAGTCACTTCTCTGTACATGTCCGTACCAAGTCAAGCACCGTATTCGGAGGGCTTTCTCCAGGTTGCATATCCTCAGCCTTTCACATAAGGCCGAGGTACACACTCTGTCCTCAGGCTTGATGTTACACAGCCATCTGAGCATAGATCTCTCATTTCTCTTTAGCCTCTTCAAGTCACTAGACGGTTCCTGATAATCTTCAGCCTGCCAACAATTAGCCTTTCTTTACTTACCCAAATGAACATGAAATATGGACTATGCCAAAATGTGCTTTAACTCCTACATAATTTTTTTTAGAGGGGGTGGGCAGATTAACAGAGAGAGAGGGCTTGTTACAAATTTGAAAGCCTTGGATGTTAGATGCACGGAATTTATAGAGATTATGGTATGCAATAATTTTGCTTTCCACAAATTATTCTTGCTAGGCTGGCAACACTACAGTTCCTCAAGGAATGGAGAACCTTGTGTCAGCTCCAATTGTGTCCACAAGTGTCACTCCACCAGCTGACATGAAATGCAGCACTGGTGAAACACCCAAACAAGTGCTCAGCACTGGGGAGGTGCGTCCTAGAGATCTTTTTAACAGCTGTGGAAACAGGATGGCTGATCTCCTGAGAGAGAGGTCCAAATCAATCGCTGTTGCTAATCCCAGCAACTGTGCTACGAGGGAACGGTCAAAATCATTTGCCCTCAAGGTCAGTATCCCTGAAGTTACGAGCCATCTTGAGTGATGAGCTAGATGTAGGGAGTAGCAAAATGTTTGACTTACTTTAAGGAATAAACAACACTCAGAATATGAGAAGTAGTAAATGTTAGGTACCTGGATGTCTCTCTCCCTTACTTCTAAAAGTTAATCCCAAATATTTGGTTGATCTGAACAGAGACCTAACCCTCCAAGAGATCCCAGTCCCATGGAAAGAAAGAGACTCAGGTAAAAACAAATGCTCTCCTACATTTGTGTAAAATGCACTTAAATCATTATGCATTTTGATGGATGCTAATACTTGATTGAACTATCAAGATATACTGTTCACACATACAGGCTGGGAGACACATGCACACACACACACATGGAGTCTTTATGAAACATAACCATAGACTTTCACTGTAAATTCTAAAATCGTGTACTTTGATTGTTGTTGTTGTGACTGGAAAATTTCCTAACTTTGCTGCGGTTTTGTAAGTTGTCATGTTTGGACCCAGGATGGCTGTGTTTGATATACAGTCGACTCCCGATAACTCGAATCTTCAGGAGAAATAGAAAAAGGTTCGAGTTATCAGGAGTTCGAGTTATCAGGAGTTGAGAACAAATGACCAGAAATAAGGAAAAACGATGATCCTGTGAACTTCTATTCATACAAACTTAAGTACATTTTAATTTAATTTAATTACTGTATGTACATGTATGTAATGAAATGTTTCTATTGATTTTTCTAATAATTTTCTAATACCGGTAATGAAAAAACGGTGTCTGTGTGCACTGCTTCTGTTCATACAATGTACAGTTCCAGAACCAAGCAATATCATTGACAAGTTTGCGGTTTCTGTGCAACGTGATGGTGAAGTTGTTGGACATTTAATGAAAAGCAAATCGGGCCTTTTTGCAAAGACAGTTTTCTATTTTTGCATGCTGATAAGAACTGCACTGTAGTGGTGACTGGCAAGGCAGTTAACCGTGGAGATGGGGAAGGTATGCAAGTGCCATGCACATTGCACTTCAAGGAACACCAAAAATTTATTGACGTTTTGAAGAAAGAGTTAAGCGGCAAAGCTTAATGATGAAATGGGGACGAAATGTAAACAACCCTGAACTGGACTAACTGGAAGAATACTCGTGATTGGTTGCTTCAAATAAATTCAATGTTTTGATCTACAGTATTGTATTTTTTACTTGTCACATCTTGAAAAACAATGTTCGAGTTATTGAACATTAAATTATATACAAAATGACCTGAAGGGAAATGAAAATTGGTTTGAGTTAGCGGGAGGTTCGAGTTATCGAGGGTAAAATTACAGTAAATGTATGAACGAAATCCACAGGAAATCGATGTTGGTTCGAGTTAGCGCAAGGTTCGAGTTAGCGAGGGTTCAAGTTATCGGGAGACGACTCTATTTGAGCTATAATTTCTTCTGTCAAAAAACAAAAAATTTTCAGAACATACTCAAGTTAGGTGGAAAACTTACCAGTCTTAAACTTGCCTTTGTAGACACAGGTGCATGTCAGTAATTGAAGGACCCTCATGGCCGTCTCCATTACTAGATCGGGTAAGTTTAGTGGCATTCTTAAGAATAGCAAGATTACGATATCAATTTGTCAGGAACTAGAAGAATGGCAATAAATTAAATATAGTAAAATTGCTTAATCTTATTACTAACTTGCACTGCCTGCACAGCCTGGTCTTGTTCATCAGCCGAGTCCATTTAGGAGGTCACTCTCTCTTGCTGAGCCCAAACACAACTTTGATATCGACCAGATTCTAGGCACAGGTAACTATAATATTTGATAAATAACCAGATAAATTTATAAGCTGGATGTTAGTTTTCTTGGAAGTTTTGTTATCCCTGCATGGTTTACATTAGGGGGGAAGTGGGCTGGGAATCTAGGAGCAACGGGTGTGGGAACCAGGAGTGGAAGATATAGGATTGCAGGGAAACAGAGAGAAAAAAATGTGAGATTAACAGGCCTAAGGGTAGAGGGGACAGGAGCAGGTATTGAAGGGTAAGGGAAGCAGTAGTTGAGATCCATGCCCTCTCCCCCACCCCACTAACTGGCTATTTACTAATTAAAGAAACATTCTTGTTTTATTGTGATTATGACAAAGAATTCTAAAACTCTTTTTGTTATGTTTGAAAAGAAATGAAACAAACTAAAGATTGTTAGGGGATCAATCACTAACCCAGCAACAGGCTGTGAGCCATTTATTTTATGTATAATGGCCATTTGAAGGTCAGTCAGCCATACTTGGGTTGCTTATCCATCTTGCTGCTTTACAATTCAGATCATGGTCTAGAACTGTAACAGGCTTTACACAGTCCTAGACTATTGTTTTCAAAGACCTGGGAACCCTTAAATTGGACTTTGGTCCTTGGGAGTCCTTGAAAATAGCAAGTGCTGTTGAGTCTGCTCAACAATAATAGTTGTGTTGCTTCAGTGACTTACTTTACTCAAGAACTGGAGGTCCATCAGTATGGAAAGCAATACCCATAGTTATTATCTAGTTATAAGAACAAAATAATTTCTTCACAAGTGAAACCTTTATCAATAATGGTAATTGGTTCATCAAAACAGCAAAAAGCTTGTCAAATGTCATAGACATAGGTATATAATTCACTTTAGGAGAGTTTCTTTCACCTTGGAAGAAAAGTCTTTGAAAGTTCTTGAATTCAATGCCTGGATAACCTTGACAGTTCATGATTTTGTTTGGTATCTGAAATTATTGTATATGAACCATGCATATAGTAGAATTGTAGTTCTACTGCTGGTCACTTGTACTGTGGGCTGCAGAGGGGTTAGCTGTGACACTGGAATGGAAGGTATTTTTGGCGTGGGTTGCATGTGTCTGTAGTGAGAATGATTTGTAAACCAGATTTATGTAAAAGAAACGTTCTTTTTGTTGCAGACCAACAGAATGATTTAATTGGAGACTTCACCAAGGTAATCACATTCACATCATCCAAGTTAATAATAATATACTATGTTGGCAGTCAGGGTTTGAAATTCTCCAAAAAATCAATGTGCACTCTGCGTGTAGCCTAAAATGTTACCTGCACCAGCAGAACTCAACATGCACAAAGTTCTTATCATTTGAAACTAATATAACATACACTTAAGTCAGTTTCATTTATTTCCACTGCAATTTTGTGCCGCTGTTCTTCATAAATAAAACTGGTGCAGGTTCATTCGTATGCTTATCATTGCAGTAGCTCTTGCCAATTTTGGCAGCATGCACTCGCTGTAATTTCAAGAGATCTGGGAAATCTGAAAAGTTTTTTTTAAAATTTTCAGCGACATATAATGCAGTTCTGAACAGTATTTTCATTTGTTCAATTTCCATTTGACTCATTAGCCGTGTAAGTTTTTCCATCGGCCTCTCACTCGGTGGTTTTTCCATAACTATCTTGCATTCAATTGCTTTTTTGTGTAAATCAGACTGTTTGCATGCCTCCACAATTTTCTTCCTGAAACTCGATGTCCCATCTCAAAAACTGACAGTTCGGTTTTTACGATTTATCGAATTGCCTGCAGGCAATACAGTACATCACATTTGATTCACAATGAAGCTTGAGCCAATCGCGATTAATTTTCCATCTCACCTGGAACTTGTAAACTTTTTAACTGGTGCCTTGTTCTCATCACCCCTGTCAATGTTATCACTCGTGACAATCATTGAGCTCACACTTTCATCAATTTTCTCTCGTGATCCTGTTGACATTGAAGCTCCTTTGTTAATAAATTGAAATAAGCTCCTTTGCGATTCATCAGATGCTGAATGCGAACAGGTTTTTTTGGTGGCATTTTGAGTATTTATATTAAACTTTCCGCATGAGCAAAACTCCACAGAAGGAAATAAAAAGGGCAGTGGGATTGGATGTGTTGTCATGACTCAGTTCAATGTGCATGCATTGTGTGCAGAAATAAGAGCCTGCAATTCAAACTGCTGGTGAGAATTGTGCAAATGGAACGCAACGTGAAGATATTAGAATTTTCTTGAAGAAGCAGTGTTATTTCTTGTGTTTTTCAAACAAATCGAATTGACGAAAAACAAAAACATAAAAATGACAAAATTCTACAAATTAGCTACATGCACACTTGTGCAGCCAGTGTAAAAAAACTATGTGCACAGCAAAAATTTACATGTATAGTGCAGGTGTGCACCCAAGAATTTCGTACCCTGGCAGTTTGACTTGCAGGGTGAACACAAAACCGTGAACACAGTAATAAGTGTTTTATTGGTAGAAATTAGAATGTGTTTCTTAGAAGGCCTTGCATTTAGTTTTTGCATTTCAAGGAATTGAGAACCCTCAAGTCTAGATAATAGTCCTTGAAAGTCCTTGGAAATGTAAGCACTGTAGAGTCTACTTGTAATCATATCTGTGTTGCTCTGGCGACTGTAAAAAAGCAGTAGTTGTCCACTAGTTAAAAGCAAAAAACCCAAAATACTTCATTCTCTTACATGGGGAAGCCTTTTCGTGATTTTTTTTTATCCAGACAACTTCAGAACCCTCAAGTCTAGATATTAGGACTTGAAAGTCCTTGGAAATGGTAGTACTGTAGCGTCTACAATGATATCATATTGTGTTGCTCTGGTGACTGTAAAAAAGCAATAGTTGTCCACTAGTTAAAAACAAACAAAAAACCCAAAATACTTCGTGTTTTACATGAGGAAGAAGCCTTTTTGTGATTTCTTTATCCAGACAACTTCACTTCAGGCCGGTGTCTGTGAGTGAAAGTCCTTGAAAAAGCGTAGGAACCTTGTACTTGGCAAACAAACTGATAGATGCATGTAGTTCATTTTTAGTTCAGCTCTTCAACTTACCAAATCTAAACCACTATATAATTTATATACATTTTTCTTTCAGTGTAAGATTTTTGTTATATGTGGTTTTGCATTAGCAACATATTTTTAAGGTAGTTTAGGATTTAGCATAACAAATGTGATAACATTATTGTGTGGTTGTTGTTGTACTTCAGCCATATGTCTTACCAGTCCTCGAGAGTCAAGATGCAAAACACAAGGATCTGAAGAGCATTGCTCCTGAAACAGTGAGTTGCCATTGCATGTTGCTGCAGTTTTTACAATAAAACAATCATCACTCTTGAAGGTTGTCTTTTGTTTTTGGAATTGGCATGTTACAGGTTGAAATAATCATCATATCCGCTTTTATGTCGTGCTATCCACCTCAAGGCAGAGCCGTGCGAATAAAAGCTTATTAATAAGTAATCTGGTCTTTTCATTCTCCACACAGGTTGCAAAACTGTTGGACAACCATTACAACTCTGATATAGATGAATTTTACATAATTGATTGTCGCTATCCATATGAATATGAAGGAGGCCATGTCAGGGTAAGTCTTTGCCACGTGATACAGGAGTATTTACAGTATATTCAAATTGATGAGAAGATAACAAATTGTTTCAAAAGTAAATACTAAAACAGCAACTGGTCATTAGTAAAATTCCTAAAAATATGCATTTCTACAATTGGTTTTGGCTCCATTATATCGCAGAGCAATTGCTGAACATTTTAGGTGGAGTCACACGCCTAGTAAGCACAGTTATTGAATAACAACTAAAATTAATTCTAACAGTTAAAGACTCCAACAAAACGTGTTGGATAAAAAATGAAAAAACAAAAAGCAAACAACTCCTAAAAACAAACAAACTTGTGTGATTGGACTCTACTTTGGTGAAAGAGAGAAAGTTCATGGTGCGCTATATTTTTTTAAATCTTACCCCTTCCTAATATTTTGCCCATAGAATCTGTACTGGTAACTAAAAATTTAGAAAACCCTTGTCTACAAATTAAAATAATAACATATAATTGTGATGTTGTTACTTTGATTTCACTGTTACAATTAGAAAGTGACTGCCACCAAGTCACTATTAGGGGGAGATGTCACCTAAACTTGCGAAGCAGTTTGTATTAACAGGACATACCTCAAATGTTTAAACAGCACTTTTAATGGGTTTACAGTTAGTTGGGTGCTTGAGTAAAGAGGTTTTAGCCAGCATTTGTTTTTCTCTTTTCTTTCAAGAGTGAATGGTTTTATAATAATTTTAAAATTTCTTTAACTGGCTAATGACAATTTAATTTTGGTAAAAAGTTTGACTTTAATATGAGAACTAGTAACAATTTAATATATTTCCAATGACAGGGAGCCATCAACATTTACACCAAGGATGATATGATGCATGAATTTTTAGACAGGCCAAAATGTAAACCCGGCAAACGAGTCGTACTTATTTTTCACTGTGAGTTCTCTTCCAAGAGAGCACCAGCCATGTAAGTAGAACCAGTATTTCTTTGTATATAGCTAGTCATAAAATGTTTTCAAGTGTGTTTCTGAATCCCTATTAAAAAAAAAGTGCATACAGGATTAATCCGAAATAAGAAACAAATTGAACACAGGATTGGGAACTTTAAAACCTGAGTAAGTCAAACAGCTATCATTTTGCAAAATTTCCCTCATTTTTATGTTACATTGTCTTGCAATAATTCAACTATTTTTATGACCAACAATTCGTTTTGGCCTTGGTATGCACATTTAACAGTGGACTAACATTTTCCGAAACATATGTAAAGTTCCCCAAGATCTTTGTTCTTTGAGGGTGTATGGCAGGTGAGATGGTGCAATCTTTTTTTGAGGGTGTATGGCAAGTGAGATGGTGCAACCTTTTCTTGAGGATACAGGGAAGGTGAGATGGTGCAACCTTTTCTTTAGGGTGTAGGGAAGATGAGATGGTGCAACCTTTTCTTTAGGGTGTAGGAAAGGTGAGATGGTGCAACCGTTTCCTGAGGATGTAGGGAAGGTTA
>JAOBYH010188420.1:0-10356 GCA_025403525.1 Umimayanthus kanabou
GACTCTTTCAGTTTACTCAAACACAAACCCGCCTCGATTAGCTTTGCTACTTGCGGGTGCGTGTGTATCAATGTTATTTGTAAATTATCAAGAAATAAACTTGAACTTGAACTCCGAGCCTATTCTACAGAAAAACAGCAACTTCAATAACTATCTGGAAAAGCCATTGACAGGCAAGCTGAATGGGCTCTTTGTCATCGGGCTGGCATGAAAACACGGGCAAACAACACAGACAACCACACGGAGTCTATGATTTTTGTTTTTAAATGTATTATTCTACGGCGAATGAGGGCCTACAATCTAATTAAACTGTTTCAGTTTATAACAGAGGAACTGGAGATGTTTTCCCAACGAAAACTCCTTTCTATTGCCTTTGAAAAACCTCAGAATCTACTTCTTGCAGCACACTGTTTTAGTAAGAGTGCAAGTTCGGTGAATTTGAACAATATTTCAAGAAGTCAGCAGAGTGCTTATATGTTCCATGTTCCAAGCAGAAAGGGTAACGACATTTACACAGTCGACAGCAGTTTGGGAATTTGCACATGCCCACAAGGGATAAATGGAGATGCTTGCCCGCATCAAGCAGCTGTCGCACTGAAGTATGGTTTACACAACCCAAACTTCATCCCACAAACAGCAAAAGACAGGCTAAATCTTGCTCATCTGGCCATTGCTGCAAACCCTCATTTAAATGTGCCTCGCTTTGTTAGCATTCACCAGAACGAAATTGAAGAAAAAGCTGATTTTATTCCAGAAAGCGATTTGAAAGAAGAGATCAAGTCAATCCCAACAAACCTACTAGCAGAAAAACCTGCACCACAGAAGCAAGAAGAAAATCATTTAGAATATGACTTTGGTGAAAATTTGGTGACTGGAGAGGCAGCTTCAATGGAGGACATACTAAACCTGCATCATCAAGTAACCAATGATATCGAACACAAGAGCTGTACTGGCGATGGAAGTTTCCGATCTTGTTATCACAAATATCTCAAAGTATATCAGAAAATTTTTTCAAAGTGTAGAGGGCAAGCACCTCTTTCAAGTGCTTATGCTCATTTCGGGAGAATTGGGCATGGGCATAATCTGCCTATACTACACAATGGTTCAAGAATTCGAGTACAGCCTACAGTCATCTCTAGAAGGAAGTCGAGAATAAAGTCTTCTTGTGCTCAGAAAACTGGTCCAAAGCCAAAACTTGTCAAGTCTCTAAGTAGCAAGGACGGGAACATGAAAACCAGGAAAACATTTATTTGCAAAAACCAAGTCCGCAATCTTGCCCACAATGTCAAAAAGAATTTGCCTAATGCCGGTGACCAAAGACAATGTGGTAACCAAAGAATCTTCAGTTAATTTCAGTGTACAGCTAGACATTTTAGAACTCTGACAGTTGTCTCAACAATATTGAAAATTTAAACAAATCCGAAATAGCCCGATGGTACTAACGTTAAATCAATTCACAATAATTTATTATTTCAACCCTTTGCTTGCCGGGCGCAGAAGGGTTCTGGGTATCTTTAAATACTGTTGTGTGGATCCGCCTCTACCCAGCAGGAAAAGAAGAGTTAAAGTTATCTTATAGGCCACTTTCTCAATGACGCGCAGAACGCACCATCTTGCATGGAAACGAAGCTAAGCGTCTCTGACAGGCTGGAAATATTTCCAACATTGCGGATAACACAATGAAAGTAGACGTAGGCGGCAATTCTAGTTCAAATAACTTAAAACAACTAAAGAAACTTGGAGTTAGGAAGTTTACGGAGTGTGGACAATTGCAGCTGGAGAAAGAGGGTACGAAGACAGTTTTACTTGACAGAATCGCTGCTCATCTGAAGATCGAAACCTGTGGGAGACCACCACAACTGGGCACAGAACAGAGAAAAGTTACGATTCTCGTGGATGACGACCTCAAGAAATGTTACGAGAAAGTTGTCCCTCTCAATTGATTAAGAGTTGACTGGAAAAAAGACTGCAGGGCTATGCCTTACAACGACTGAAAAACTACCTGATTCAGTCGACTGACAAGACCTTTGACAACGACAGCCTGAAAGCCTTCAAAACCCTTCGAGCATATGCACTGTTTGATGAAGGCCATCTCGACAATCTGGAGTTCCATGTAGATCAGAAGTCACCCTTCTGTTTCTTCAGGTGTGTATTGAGGTATATTTACTCGATTTTATGATTATACTTTGTATGAAAATAGATCTTGGTGATTCGAAGTCTGCCATGTTGACTTGTTGTCTTTGACTTTGGGCTTGATACGTAGTGGTGGTTTCGAGCAGACTATTTCTATTATTCACCAAACGTGGCTTCTCCAACTCTGTAGATGCGACTGCGTGCCATCTCAGGGAACCACCGAGGTTTACAGGGTTGTTGTGTAACATCTGGGGATGTGTATAGAGCCCACTGTGTATGTGTTGCAGGGTATGTATGTTGAGATTTGGTGCCTTCTTATTTTGGTTAACCTAATTTAGTCCATTTGGAAACATTTGTAGCTTGAAAGGCTGATTTGTAATTTTCATAAATAATTGATATTTTTTTTTAATTTTTATGGTACCAACAAAATGTATTGAAACTAACTTACAATAAATCAAAAGTAAAATGCACTTGGATATGCTGTTCCCCAAACTTGTGTACAACTACAATGCGTTGCCACTTAAGTGTGTTGTCGTTATTCTGTTCTAATTTGTGATTTTTTTCAGACTTGGGGAAGCATGTACCCATGCTGCAGCCCTTTTGTTTGGCTTGGAAGACTGACGACAGCTATGTGTTTTATCAGGTTCAGCAAGTTTGTTTGGAATTGCACAATTCAACAACTATTGATGTTTAACTTTAACACGTGCAGGGTTGTCGTAAATACTGCTATAGATAATTGGAAATTCTCTGGGTTTGCGCAACATTAGCAGAGAATTGGTATTCTGTTCGCTACTGTGTAGTGGTAGTCTCAGTGGTGTAGTGGTAGAGAGTGGAGTGTGTGGATAGTTGTGATGCAGCGTGTATATAAGCTGTGATCATTTAGTTAGTATGGGCCTCTCGGTCGCTACTCACAGACTTTTTGCATTGAACTTTCGAATCTGCTATTCTGATATTTTTACTATGAATCTGTAATAGATCTATTGCGATATGTCAGTTAGTTGAATAATTTAAAATATATTCAGCATTTTTTTTATCTGTGATGTTTGTGTGCATGTTTTCATGCTTCATTATTTAATTGTAAAAAATCTTGCTTTATATTTCGCTGTTTGACGTCCGCTACAAGTAGTGTGTTGTCGTGTTGCCTAAATGTTGGGAAACTGTCTAGAATCTACTAGAAGTTAATGAAGCGAGCTGCGATAAGTACTTAAGCAACTGATGACAAGTGGGGATTAGTATTACTATTTTGATAAGAACACGTAAATTAAACACACCCAGCGGAAATAAGTTAATATTACAATTCTAGAATAGGTGTTGGTTGAACACACGTATTATGACTAACATGTTTTACATTCCTGTAGGGAAAACCCGATATATGACGTATATGCTTATTTTTTGCACTACCAAATTTAGAAACAAATGTAGTTCGAGTTTTAGCATAAATACAGCTTCGTTCAGTGCGATTTAGAAATCCAATAAAGTGTGAATCACTACAAGTACAGTGTAGAAGCTTCGATTCCCAAAAAAATGGCACCTCCGACGGGACAGCATTAGTAGCTCAACAACCTACACCAATAACACACTTCACTCCACCTCAGATTCCACCCATGGCCAACTCAAATAGCGCCAGAGGAACCGGCCAAACAAGAGGTAGCTCAAGAGGACGACCACGAACACGCACACGCAGTCAACATCAATAGATAAGTTTACTTTCATCATGAATGATTATTCTATGTAATGTGACTTTATTTATATTTATAATATCTATAAATAATATACAGATATTTAATCATGTTATAATAAACTCCAGACCAATTCTTAGATAACAAATTATACTTACATAACTTTCCATATTATGGGCAACACAATTCTGCAAATGACTTTGTATCATTCTTCGAAAGTGCATTAGAAAAATACAGCAAAACACAGAAAAATATCTACATCCTTGAAGATTTCAATATAGATCTAGTCAAATGTGAAACTTGTACATATAGTGAAAATTTTCTTCTCTTGCTTTTTTGGCTTCAGTTCCCACATTCATGCAAAATTTTGCACAATATCCTCAATCACTGACTTTTTGGTTGGCATTTTCCTTCCAAATAATGTTTTGCAGCACTAAAATCCTGAGTGCAGACTGAACTAGTTACCAGTTAATTGCAACATTATCGATCATGTGGTGCATTTTTGTGAACAAAATGATTATTGTCAGTGGCGCTACCGCTTCAAAGAAATGGAAAAAGGGGTGCAAAGTACTAACGTCTTGGTAAAAATTTAGGGGGAAGGGCCCTGAGCTGAAAAGTACACGCATTTACATTGTCAGGTCTTCTATAGTTCTACAATCCCCCCTTTGATACATGAGCCTATCATTCTTGAATTACTTAAATAATTTAAAACTCGGTAACCCCAACCTCAACCATGCAATGTTGCTAACCCCTCATGCCCTAGTAGTATATAAAGCCCAATGCCAAGTTATCACTCAGTCTAAGAGAAACAGTACAATATGTACTTCCTTCAATCTGTTAGTTTTGAACTAATTGACTGAAAAACCTTAGATGTTAGACCCTTCAGTTTGTAAGAGATTCGAAAACAGGAAATTCTTTACTAAGAGCAATTATCTCTTGAATTCCTCAGTCTGTCAATGAATTTTCAACCTTTGTGCTGGTACACTATTTGACTATGTTCCATTTTTAAAATTGTTCTTTTCTTGTTTAGTAACCAAAACCAACCTATCCGTATACGAAGGCAAGGATGGAGTACCAATTGTAAGGGTAAGGCATAACTTAATATTTCATAATTTTAAAATAATAACAATTAATCCCATGTTAGTTTTTTTCTTGTATGTTCTTTTATGTTACGAAAACATGATCAACACCATTTTTTAATTTTTTTTTGGTAATAGAACTGCAGAAAAACGTTACAGTTAATTAATAATTATATTTATTTTTAACTAGCATAATTGAAAACAATTTACATAATTTACAACTAGTAAAAGTTTACGAGCTCTTATTGCAAAGCACTGACTGTTGTATTAAGTGAAGTCTGTACCATTATGAATACTATTCTTGACTGGGCTACCTGTGGAAAATGTTTGAAGCCTAGATGTTTTGAGGTTTTAGTTTCTTACTTCCATTTAGCCTCCCTTCAGAATTTCTCAGGGGCTTGACAGGCGCGAACAGCCTTTGTGCTGACAAATAAATAAATAAATACTTTCTAATGACATCTCCCCGTAAGGGGCTTTTCAGTGCCATGATATAGACAATAAATCTTAAGGGTTAAAAACCCCAACTAGAAGGCTATTTACACCAGCGTGGCCGGCGAGCAGAGGACTCGAGCTCGGGACCTCCGGGTTGCGAGTCAGCGCTCTAAACCGCTCGGCCATGCTGCCTTCCTAAACAAAATGAACCGAGCCGATGTGCTGACAAACAAAATAAACACAGCCGATGTGCTGACAAGCTAACAAACAAAATAAATGCGGCTGGTATCTTGCCAATAAAAGTTAAAGGATCTCAATTACTGGCAATCAAAACTAACTCGGATGTTGAAATGACAGATAATGGAAAATCAATCAAAATACATATGGTGAATGAATCGCAAGTTCGCACTTTCATTTTTAATGACAAGACGTGTGAAATTCAATCCTGTGTAAGAACATGTAATTTAAAACTGCTTTGATAAGATGGTGGACGTCATTCATGTTTCAGTAATACTGTTATTTTTAAAATGTTCACAATAATGTTAGTAAATTTGATAGTAAATACCAATCGTATGACAAAAACGGGGAAAGAGAGAAAGAGAACCATTTAGAGTCCCAGTTAAAAGGCTGGTTCACACTAGAGGCTGTAAGTGCACTTGAAGTATACTTGGAGTGTGAACGGCAAAACTTGTTACTCTCAAGTGCACTTGAGTTCTCCTTGGTTGCCATGGGATCATGTCGACTTCAAAGAAACCACACTTGAGCGCTCACTTAGACTGCACTTAACCAATCAGATAACAGCCAGTTCAACCTTGTCTTTTTCACAAAGATCGAAGGACACGTATTTGTTTTCTTTCTGTCCTTTCAGTGATCATGTTGCCTTTCGGACAACAATTTCGTCCGAGTGTTAGTTTTGACGATGATTCCATAGATCGCACTTTGATGTAAGTATTTGCAAGATCGACAAAAAAGATAAGAGATATCTCTTGCCCTTTGTTAAGCATCACTTGTAATACATTTACTTTTAATAAATTATCAGTTAACCGGTGAACCTGAAGCAGCTTGGCCAGTCTAGTATAGTTGGTATTGAAAAAGGACCATCACTGCGATCACAGGCACAGGCACAGCAGCCAGAGTAGGAAACGGGCGCTACTCCGAACACTTGTAAATACTGTGGCGGACTACATGTAGAAGACTTCTTTAAAAACTTAAGTACCGTGTCTGCTAAGAAAATGTTATAGAGTAAGAGAATGTGATACTTGCAATATTCTTGGATAATTTTCCCGCATTGTGTCGATTTTTTAGCCAAGATGTTTGCCGGTCAAATCACCAGTGAATCGAGTTTCAGCAGTCTATAGAAGGGAAGGCAAGTAATTAACTAAAATTTTGCATATCATATTCTCACGATTTTGTCTTGTCTTTGATACAACTTGAATGGGGATACTGTTCAGCCATAAAACTTGCAGGAGAAGTTCTAGCGTGCATTTGGCCGCAGACATTTCTGTTTCCGCTCCGATGAATTTCAAAATGTAAGCAAATTTGTTCTGGACTGGAGTCTCGTAGATCGTTGCGAGATTAAAACAAATGAAGTTACTGAGTATAAGCGTTTAATATCAAAATATTACTTTGTGTCAGTGGTGGGAAGTTTTAACCAATTAAATATCTGATGTATACAAAGTTGGTACCTTTTTTCTACAATAAACAAGCCTACTCGCGTTTACATTAATTCTGCAACACTTATAGATAATATTTTTCACGTGTTGGCGTACGTCTATGGATTCAGATACCTGCTCACATTTGGAACTTATCAAGAAAAGCTTTCAAAAAAGCAGTCAAGTCAGCTCTGCTTAAACATTTACATGTTAATGACTACTATATTGAAATCTCCAAACTTTTTCAATAATGACATGTTTCTGTGACAAAATCTCAGTGTTGGTTAGAGTATTCGTAATCATCTTCCTAGAAGTAACTTATCTCTACTTGTGTTTTCACTCCTTTTCGACCTTTCTGCTTTTTTAATTTTTTTACTACATTTTTGCGTATTTAAGTATTTATCTTTCCTTATAACAAATTGATGTAAGTTTTAGTCTGCAGGCTAAACAAATTGTGCAAATTGTACTATATTATAACAAAACTATTGTTATTGTTAGCTCACTGCAATTGGATCTGCATGCAGCGAAGTGTGACGCGATTATCGCTCAAGGAAACGAGGTAAGAATAAACTGGAACAGAGACGCGCTAAGGAAATTAGCCACTGTTATTGATGATAAAAAAACGTAGCATACAGCTACAAAAAATTCAAAACCAAGAAGACCCGACGTTGGTTGCTCAGTGGTTGGAAAGTGTTGATGCAGAAATAGACAAAGTGGATCAACAAATTGACAGACTTTCAAAGTGGCTAACAAATTCTGAGAGAAGAGCAGGAGAGACAACGGAATGAACAATTGCAGTTTGCAAAGACCCAGCAAGAGATGTTGTATTTTGCAAGCAAAAAAGCCAAGCTCCAACCGGAAGTTGTGAACCAGCCAACAACGCAGCCATCAGTAACCATCGAAATCAAGGCTAAACTCTCCAAAATCGAAATTGTCAAGTTTGAAGGTCAGTCGTCCGACTGGCTTCGCTTTTGGAGTCAATTTAAAGAAAGTATTGATAAGAGAGCCATTGCCAGCATCAACAAACTGGGATATCCTCAGGGATATACATCCCCCAAAGTACGAGCTTTGATATCAGGTCTACCCTACTCGGAAGCGAAGGAAATACTAAAGAAGAAATACAGCAGACCTGAGGAATCATAAAACACTACATTAAGGACATTACGGATCTCTCGAACCCAGGAAGAGACATTTAGAAAGTGCATGAATTTGCAGACAAGCTGAGTGTGGCAGTCCAAAGTCTGAAAACACTCGGGAAATTGGCAGAAACAAGAGGACTAACCCAAACAACGCTCAAAAACTGTCAGGGATTCGCAATGACCTGATCGGTTCAGTGGAGATTTTCAACGAATGGGGATACGAAGAATTCGTGAACGCCTTGGAAGTATGGATGCGGAAAAATCTCAGTGAATAAAAGAGTGATCCACCACGCCCGTATCCTAGAAAGGTGTATACAACACAACTGCGTAACTCCCAAAGTTCGACGAGTTTGCTTGTACTGTGAAGAAACAACGCAAACAACAATCAGAATGCCCCAAAGTGTGCGACGTGGAGGATAGAAAGAGAATTCAAATCGAAAAGCTTTGCTTCAACTGTGTCAAGCCCAATTGTTGCGTTAGTCGTTACCCTAGCAACGCAAATTGTAGACGATGTCAAAGTAAACAACACACAAGTCTGCCCTATCGAAGAAAGCACTGCAAGTGGCGGCAAAAAGAATGCGTTAACAGCAAACATCACCGGAGAGGGATTGCTGCCTATTATCGTTGTAGATGTAATTGGGGTGCAGTGTCGTGCACTTGTAAACAGTGGTGCTGGGAGCAGTTATGCGTCCCAAATCATTCTTAACATGATATAAGCGAAGTCTACAATACCGTATAACACCAAACAATTGAAATTATGTTGACAGCAAAGATAGTGTTGCTACACAAGTATAAAGCCAACGTCACAAGTCTGGATGGCAACTATGAGCTGGAAGTGGAGCTGACCGGTGTGGACAAGCCAACCTTACTAGAGATCAACAACCCTTGTTGTGATCAGCTGTTACAGTACAAGTACCTCCAGGGAGTAAAGTTGAATGACCAGACAGACAAGCCAGTTCTACCAGTCCACCTGGTCCTCGGAGTGGGTGATTATACATGCATAAAACCTCAAGCTCAACTTCTCATCGGACAGGAGGGAGAGCCCATAGCAGAGAAGACACGCCTTGGATGGTTCCTGATGTTTGCCATGATTACGTGGACCTTTGCCGACTAGATGTGTTGGGATAGCAGACCACGCTGAGAATGACCAGCAAGACGTATTACAGGAATTTAAAGAACCTCGATCACCTCACGGGAGGCCTGGTTCGAGAGTGAATTTACGGTGCCGCTAAAATCACGACATAGACGAAAATTATTAGTGTGTTCACAATCTGCTTCAATACAAATACAATAAATACAATTTCTAATGACAACTCCCCATCGGGGCTTTTCAGTGCCATGCTATAAATAATCAAATCAACATACAAATTAAACATAACTGGGTTAAGAATCCCAACTGGCCGAAGGTGAACCAGTTGGCTATTTACAAGCGTGGCCGAGGATTTGAAACTAAGATTTTCTGTGAAACAAATCCAGCTAACGGTCAGAGTGGGACTCGAACTCGGATCCTCCGGATTGCAAGTCCAACACTCTAACTGCTCGGCCACGCTGCCTCCTAGCTTCAATCCTTTCTTTTATTTTGTGTATTTCCAATTTTCAGAATTTATATCGAAACTACAATTATTTCTCTATCATCTCGAATTTGGAAGCGTTATCTGATTGTTTTGTGTGGTTTTGAGACGCCGAATCGATGAGTGGTCGTCCTCACAAGCGAGGTTGACTTCGAGTGAAGGAGGCCACAGTGAGAATTCGTTTGCTTTCATCAGTTTTGTGACCTGGAAGGAAAGAGACAGAGAACAGGATTTAGACAGCGTTCGCACAGCATTTTCGCCGAGTATTTGCTCCACAGTGCCCATGCGAACAGCAAACCCGGGAGCAAACTCGGCAAACGGCAGGGGCTGGATGGCAACTTGTCAGTAAATTCACGATCTTGATAAATGCAGTTTATGTTCTATTTCTGCTTCTGAAATAATTGTCTCATCTAACAAACGATATTTATCTAGATCCAGGTCAAAGTAAGCATTGTGTTACATCAACACCAGTGCGAGCATGTTGGCGCCGAGAGCTGCAGCTGTCAAACACAAATAACAGTGCGAGTACTTGGTAAGTCGGAATTTCATCATTCGTTGTTTATATATGGTACAAGCATTTCCTGATGAAGGCTCTATGAGTAAAGTGCATTTACAACCTATTTTCCCTGACAGGAATGTTTGATTATTTTCAGACTTTTGTTCCCTGCCCC
>JAOBYH010188642.1:0-10353 GCA_025403525.1 Umimayanthus kanabou
GTGGTAGCACGATTGAAGGTCACGATTTTGTGCAAACGAGACTTGTGTTTAAATAACTTACTCTAGATCAGCTTAATTGCCCATTTCAATTGTTTAATACAACCCTTATGATCCATAGCAAGATATGTTGGTATAATTCTTTGTGAACACTAGGTAATGGAAAACACATAAAAGTCATGGAAAAGGTCATGGAAAGTCATGGAATTTCAAAAGAGTACAAACTCTGAAATAGACAAGTTTTTAAAACTTTTGGCTGTCAAAATGATTTACATTCACATAATAACTTGACTAATTTTTGATATTGTGAAGTTGATTGTTAAAACATAATTTATTTTTATTAACCTCTTTGGCCCAAACACGCCATATGGCATATTGCTGGATTTTCCTAAACTGTCTCTAAAGTTTCCTTGTAAACAGGTTGGATAAATTGCTGTAAATGATCAAGTGCTTTGTTCTCATTACCAAACCACTTATTTTGTTTAGATTAATGTAACAGGGTTCATATGGTCATGAAAAGTCATGAAAAGTAATGGGATTTGAAAATGCATTTTCCAGGCCTGGAAAAGTCATGGATTTTAGGGAAAATGGCCGAGGTCATGGAAAAGTCGTGGAATTTCATTTTTTTGGTCCAAAGATTTTGTGCTGTTTGAAAACTGGAAAAATTCTCCTAGTCACCGAGCAAAAATATGCCCCCAAAAGGCTGGGTTTTCAGCATTTCTGAGTCATGGAAAATTTAAATTGGTCAAGAAAAAGTCATGGAAAAGTCATTGAATTTTATTGCCCAATTTCTGTATGAACCCTGTGTAAGGAGAATTTACATACTGATAAACTGGCTGGGGCTGAAAGGGTTAATTTCCGTTTTCAAATGAGGTCTTTTTCCCTGATTGGTGTCATATTGTAAATAGTTTCAGTTTGTTACTTTGCTTTGTTATTGAATCTGGTTATAATTTCAAAGTCAACATAAATATTCATTGGCTAGATTAATAACTGTAAAATGTTTTCCTTTCCCAACAGCTAGAGATAAACTACTACCAGTAAACTCAGTGGTTATGGAAGAGGATGGGACCATAATAGAAGATGATGATGTGATTAAGTCCCTAGACAAGGGCACAGTATTAATGATGCTTAGGGAAAATGAAACTTGGGCACCGCTGGTCACTGAAGTACAGGAACAACCCAGCAAGGTAAGTATTCTTAAACAGAAACTTAACTTCTTTCAATAGATCTGCTGTCATCTCATTGGAGACATATAGTTTGTTGTAAATAATAATAATAATAATAATAATAAATAAGATATTTTGTGAGGAAGCCCCAGTCACGCAATGGTGGTTTTCATGGGATCCTCAAAGTACCAAACTTCCTCTTGTTTGAAAGTCACTAAAGTTGTATATACCAAATTATCTGAGCAAAGAGTGATAATACATATCAACTTGGTTTTTGCAGGAGAAGCCACTTGGAAAAGAACTGAAAGGTAGTTAAAAACCCTTTACTTTGCCAAGGAATTGGCCTTTAAACTAAAAATGGCTTGGGTAAATGGCTTGGGGTAGATCATCTAGCATGTTAAATTTTTCTGCAATAGTGATAGAGGAAGAAAACAATAGGATTAGGCAGTGATGTATATAATAGGAAATCAAAAATACATTGAAAAATCTATCATATAAAATACATGAAGCTTATAAGCCCCTTTACGGGGACTACTCCAGTGGTCAAGGTCACTTGTCAGAAATTAATTTAATTCACTGATTTTGGTCAAAAATGTTTAGAAATACTCAAAAATGAGAAAAATGTGATTTTAAAGTGTCTTCTGAAGTGCTCAGAAACTGCTCGGAAATCGTTCAGTTACATGTATTTGTGCTTGCCACAACAACAACTGGCAATGGTGCAAGCAAAAGTAAATGTTGCTCATTATTTTCATTGTTTTACAAACAAAATGGTGATTTTGGGTGGCATTTTTTGGTTTGTTAAGAACAAAGCAATTATTTTTAATTAAGATATCAAATATTTTTAACAGATCCATGTGTAACTTCTAGAGATTTGCAGGGCAGAAAAACCATGCCAGTTCAAAGTTCAAACTTGTTATTTCAAGTCATCTTTGCAGTATGCAGACATTTCAGTTCAAAGAGATCACTTCACTGAGTGAAGTTTGTTCAATGTATCTACAAAGATACAAGTTGAAAATTGTAGGACTTTGTTCTCTTAATAATTTTCAATTCAACTATTGACATTGAAGCATCCAAAAGGCACAGCTATTGAGGATTCCCACTGGCTTTATTTATTTTGCTTAACAGCAAAACACATTTTCAAATATTTACATTTGTGTCAAGAAATAAACTGGTTGGGTGAATGTTTTAAAAGTCTGCCAAACTGGTACAATTAAAACAGCTTTCTCAAGGATAATAGTAAGTTAGATACAAATTAAAAGTAAAAAATCTCATAGTAATCAAATTAAATATATGTAATTGACAGTTTTCTGACTTATTTACCGTAAGCTTCATAAAAGTAAAAACAAGTTCTTTCATGAAAGATTTTTCCTAAATCCAATCAAGTTACAGTTTGCAGTTGCAACAGGGTTAGTAGTTTGAAGGATCCAGACATCGAGACATACTAACTAAAAGACTTGTATTTCAGTTCAGCATCCATTTCCTTGATATTGTTTGAACTGGCCAGATTTTGTGGAGTTTTTGTCAACCAATCTTTGCATTTTCTCAAGCGGCATCAAAAGTCAAGATTAAAACAAATCTTATGTTTCAGTTACTTTCCAGTTTTGCTTATCAAACTAGTTAATTACATTCCACATACTGACTCAGAACAAGTAAACAAGCACCTATTACCTAGCAACTACCAACTTGATGGAATCCATTCACTTGTCTTTGCATAAGACAAAACTGATCACAACTGGAGCTTTCTAGTTGACTTGACTGGACCAGCATCCAATATACCGTATATGGTCTTACTCCAACCTATTGATCTTTTAGTAAATCTATCCGGTCAAATTGTCTGTCTGCAAAGTGCACTAATGTTGCAAGTTTCCCTGCCACTGGAGAAGCTCAAACTGGAAGGGAAGACCAAATTTGTTTCCGAGGACTACGTCACTAGCAAACCTTTTTTGTTGGAAATCTTCAGAAACGTTTGTTTCTTTTTTGCTTACTTTTGCACATTTCTAAATGTCTTTGATCAGAATGAGTGGCAAATTCGTTTTTCTCTGTCAATTGTAGTTTAGTTTCCGAAAAATTACTTTGACCACTGGGGTACCCCTTAATTACCGTTTAGGTGACTTGCATAAACCATTTTAACTCTTAAATTTTATTTCAGAACTAGCCTTGCATGGTGATACAAGATTGAATTTTCTGGTATCAGATACAACTCGTGATGTAGAGATCTTTAAGCTTGTGCAGAAAAACAGAAAATGACAATCCAACCAATCGAACACTAGTATTGAATTCATGTATGGACTGATGTAAAACATACTTTGACGTGTACACTGTACATTCACATTTTATAACTTCTCTTTAGGAGTAGAAGTAGGAAGGGAAAGAGTTGGACAACAAACCTTGCGCATGGAAGGTGGCATTCTCAAGACTGGGCCAGTTTTAGAAGTGAGTTCTGTTTGCTCATTGGACAATTTTGCTAACTTTTACACACAATTCTACATTGTATGTATTCCAGCTTCCCTTCTTTTAGTTTGTTTACTACATACATTATGACACTTCTGCTTCATTTCAGGTAGACACACCCCAAGAAAATTCTCTGAAAGTGAGTATACAGCGGAGTGTTGCTGAAATAAAAGAAAAGAGTCGAATCTATTCCTCCAAAGTTGCATCCGGCAGTCCTTACCACCAAAAGATTAATGAAGCATCATTTGTACTTGTGTTGGAAAACCCAAATTTATTGGAAAGCAAAGGCAAGCTATTGGAGCTGAGTAGAAAGAAAGTGGACCAAGATGGTTATGTGTATAAAAAGAAGAGAACTCGGTCAAAAGCGTTTGGTGCTGAAAGCTTGCCAGAAAATAAAGGTAAAAGCATGAGAATGTCCGCAGATCTACGCGATAAGAGAAAGAAGGAGCTCCAGGAAGAAGTGGAAAGTCTCAAAAGTCGCATAGATTTGTTGGAAAAGCAGAAATTTAGAGACGAGCAATTAAAGCAGTACTTGAGGGCATCTTCCATGGAGGAAGAGATATTGAAGCTACGGAGAGAAAAGGTTAAAAAAGAAGAAGAGCTTTCCCTCATCCATAGAAAAGACTCAAAATCGAAGTGGTATAAAACTAAGACGCAGAAGACTGCATCAACTTTAACAGGGGCAGCTTCCACATCGACTATGTCCGAGCAAACAGAGTCCACGATTTACAGTTCAACTGTAAAAGGTCCTTTGGATAAATTGTTGAAAGGATCTAGTTTGAAGAAAGTTGGGTGTGAGACGGAAACTAGTATACCTGAGGAGGGAGACGCTGACGATGAAGAAAGTATTCAAGATCAGGGTGAGAAGACAAGCAAAACAGCTGTAAAAGATCCTTTGGATAAATTGTCGAAAGGAGCTAGTTCGAAGAAAGTCCAATGTGAGATGGAAACTAGTGTACCTGAGGAGGGAGACACTGACGATGAAGAAAGTATTCAAGACCAGGGTGTGATGGCAATTGAAAGTGCAGGCAACAGTAGGGAAGAAATTGATTTGACCAGTAATAAAGATGAATGGGAAGAGTGTGACCAAGTTAGTGCTGATGAGACTGCCAGTGCCAGCACCATGCTAAGAGATGCTGAGACCAAAGATTTTTAAAACAGGACGCTAATTACCAAAGTATAGGCGCCCATTATTTACGTTATGTTTCGGAACTTTCCAAGCCTTTATCAGATGCTTCTCTGTACAAACTGGAAAGTGGTGTTTATGTTTCTTTGTTAAATAACTTTACCATGGAACAGTTTATTACTGCTCGTAAAGAATATTGCTTGCGTAAACATGGCAAGACCGATTATTCTGACTGCCAGAAATGCTGTGGACTTATTTTGTTTGCTAAGACAGTTATCGAGGATGGCATTGTTGCAGTAACTACAGCTTTTAAGAGATCGTTCCCTAACATTAAGTATGTTAGTGGCAAGGCAGTGAGACAACTGATGCAACTACCAGTCGTCATCTTGGAGTTGGAAGTAAAGGGATCTGGAAGTCAAAGACTTTATGCAACAGAACTAAAACCTGGAATTGATGCCAAGAGGCTTGTAGTAATCCTGAAACAGTTCCTTTCTCGTCACAATCAGGAAGCCACTCTTGATTTGCCATCAAAAGAAAAACTGAATGCACTTTGTGGACTTGCAAGCTCAGAAAAGGACCGTTTCCTTCTGAAAATGGCAGTTAGTTCAAACCTTAGCGGAAAAGAAGCAAGGAGAAGGTATGGCATTGAAAATCTTCATGAAAAACGCAATAAGCTAGAGAATGCACTCCAAAAGGCAACTGAAATCAGGGAAACCTTGCTTGGACTTGCAGCCATCAAAGAAGATGCACTTTTATCCTCGCTTGGTTATCCATGTGTTTTGAGCGAGTCTGAAGAAGAAGAGGATAGTCTGCTTGATTTGCAATCAGTGGAATGGATTTCAGATGAAGAGGATACAGCTGTGGATGAAGGTAAAGGTGTAAACAGAACTGGAAATGATGGGAGTGGTGTCGTGCAAAGAACTGGAGATGATGGGAGAGGTGTTGTGGATAAGACTGGATATGATGGGAGAGGTGTTGTGGACAGAACTGGAGATTATGGGAGAGGTGTTGTGGACAGAACTGGAGATGATGGAAGAGGTGTTGTAGACAGAACTGGAGATGATGGGAGAGGTGTTGTGGACAGAACTGGAGGTGATGGGAGAGGTGTTGTGGACAGAACTGGAGATTATGGGAGAGGTGTTGTGGACAGAACTGGAGATGATGGGAGAGGTGTTGTGGACAGGACTGGAGATGATGGGAGAGGTGTTGTGGACAGGACTGGAGATGATGGGAGAGGTGTTGTGGACAGGAATGGAGATGATGGGAGAGGTGTTGTGGACAGGAATGGAAAAGGGAATTGCAGAAGTAGTACTGGAGGAACACATGTAAGTCTTGAAACACAGATGTCCATGTTGAAAGACAATAATTTCAATTGGTTTAGTTTTGTAGAGGAGGTCAAGCAAGTGGCACCTGACAGCACTCACATTTTTCATGGATGCTCAGAGCTGTTAGCTTTGGTCAAGGGGCTAAATGAGAGAGAAAGTCAGCTGGTTGAAATCTCAAGGAAGGCATACCTGGAGGATGAAGAAAAGAAGACCCTTGTAGATGATCTGTTTGAATCTGAATCTGAAAATGAAGATGTTGGCGGTTGGTCAGACATAACTGATGTTTTGTCTGATGAGGCAAAAGAGAAAGTGGCAAAAGAGCGACAAAAAATGAAGTCAGCAGCAAAAAGAGAAATTGCAAAAAAGATTGCTAGTGAAGCCCTTCTTCAACGAAAGATTCCCAAGAGGGTATCCACCATCCTTGCAAAATTTCCTGATATTGGGAAGAAAATGGAAAATTTTGTCCGCGAACACCGTGTTGGCGCAGATCAGTGGCGGAGAACTGGCGTGCTGACTTTTGCAAGTAACAAGGAGGTAAAAGGTCCTAAAGTCACCTACAAAAGGCTACAAGAATACTTGCAAGAAGAATACAACACCAAGATATCGTATGGTACTGTTGTACAACTGTGCGCTGTAAGAAACAAACGTCGCATTTCAGCTAAGCGATACAGAGGTGCTGCTGCTATCACATGCCGACGTGCCAGAAAGGGCTTTGATGTCAAGTTCAACCCTGACAGTCACTGGTCTTACAGCTTCTACAAGGGACTTGATGGGCTCCAGCTCAAAGATGGAAAGGACAAACTAATCTTGAATCGAGATGACCAAGCAGGCTTTCGTCTCGACAGCACCTACACCCACAAAAATCACAAAGCAGTTTGTCTTGAAGGAAAGCCAGAACTCACCACTCATTCTGACTACATCAGTAAAAATGGAGGCTATCTCCAGATGACTTCGTGCCTCTTTCTAGAGACAGAGAACACTGGTCGGGTTGCAGTTGGAATAGTTAAAGCTCCTGGTGTCCTTCATGAGAAAACAGCAACACAACATCTGGCAGATTTGTATATGCTTCGAGACAAGCCAGAAATGGATGTTTGCTTCAATGATAAGAAGGTAGATTGTATACGAGTTGATGGTGGTTCAGAGGAAGGGCCAGGACATTTGGAAGTGCAGTTTCGATGGACTGAGTGGCATCTGAAAGAAGAAAAAGAGCATACTCTTGTTACCACAAGAAATAGTGGTGCAAGCTGTTTCAATTTGGTAGAGTTGCAAAATGGAGTCGTTGGAAGAGCCCATGCAAACCTCTTCATTCCATCCTCGTTGACTGGTTCAGCAGAGACAGAGACAGGTTATTCGGAGCAGAAACATAAGCAGAACATGGAGGCAGCAATTGAAGTTTATCTAGACAGAATTCAGGACATACCATTCGGTCCAGCTGTTATAAAGACATGCAGAGGTGCAACTGACGAAAGAGCAAAGGAAATGAAGAAAGAGAGAAATGATCTGCTGGTATTTCTGCGTGGAAGCAAGGCTGAAAAGCAAAAGTTGAAAGTCACGAGACCACAGCTGTATCAGCATTTTGTACAAATTTGGAATCTGAGAAAAAGGCACATGGTTGATAACTTGCCCTCGGATTACATCTTCGAGCTTAGAGTTTGCTATCAAGCCGGGTGTGAGCATCCTGTGTGCCAAAGGGGACAGCCTCCCACTGAACCGACATGGTATGTTGGTGGCCCTTCTCGGAGTTACATACCTTTCCCTGTGCCAGACCCAAACCGGCCTTGGGGATCAAACTGTGAGAAGTGCAAAGGCAACTGTTCTGGACATTACCTTGAACCTCGTAAAGCATTTCAACTGCAGGCAGATGCAAAGTGTCAGCCACCGAGTATGGTAATCAAAACAGCTTTTCAACAGGTATGTTTGGTTTGCTTACTTTTACACCACTTTGGGCAAATGATATTGTACAACTCTGAGATGTGTTGCAGAATTTGCTACCAAATGCAGTATACTAATGTTAGTTACCCCTCCAGTTCCAAAGGGATGGCCATGATGTCACTGCTCAAGAGCTGGAAGAATTGGCGAGGAAGACCTTGCTGAAAACAGAGGACGTGCAAATGTGGTTAGACCACTTGCACAGTGTTAAGAAGAGACGCCAGACAGGAGCTCGAAAAGCAGCGGTCACAAGAAGGCAGAATGCTTTGGGTAAATTTATTTGAATTATTAGTTACAATTATGACATATAATTTCCTCTAGAAGTTTTGCTTGTATTGTAGTGATTGTAAAGAAGCTGAAAGAGACTTGAGGAGGAGTTATGAATATCAGATTCACGTGCATGTATAATCTACATTGTAAAAGTTTCCATTCATTGGTTTTTGGTATGACATTGCTACAAGCAGGCTACTGGAATTGAAATTGGCTCAAAATAGAAATTAGAGACATGGATAAAAATCAATGTTTTAATATGGGTTCTTGCAGAGAAAAAAAAGGAACAGAACAACACAGCTGGTAGAACCCATGATATACCGTGGTGTATTTGTGGAGGAACAGAAACTGAAAACATGGTCGTTTGTTCCAATATGGATTGTCCTCTTCGATGGTTCCATCGTGAATGTTTAGGGCTGACAGGTCCCTCGGAAGTAGACTGGAGCTGCCCCGATTGCACGAAAGGTAACAGAGTCTGTTATAGTTGAGTTTTGGATGCAAATATGTTTTCATCATAAAAATTGAATATAATTTTCGCCCCAAGAGGTTCTTATATTTGACTACACTGTGTCTATATTATCCAGAGCTGTCCCTGTTGGCATTTTCGAAATATGGAACAACTTTTGCAAGCTCCCTCATGCTAACTGTGGAGGTTGGGGCAACTCTTTACCCCTAAAACTGTAATTATTTGTTGACTGTTGCGCATTGTTTACATTATCATTTACATAGATACTTCGTCCAAGAGACATAATGATGTGTGGTGCATCTGTGGTGGCCCTGAGGAAGGAGAGATGGTTGCATGTGACAACCCAAGGTGTCCTACTGAGTGGTTCCATTTTGAGTGTGTGGATCTCACCAGTGCCCCTCTGGGTAAATGGTTTTGCCAAAAGTGCAAGGACTGAGGGTATTGTTGTTATTCAAGGTCATTTCAAAGAAAACATAGTAGTTTGTTTAACTACTATAGTTGTGGTTCAGAAAATGATATTTCGAAAATTTGTTTTGAAAATTTCTAATGTTTTGCCTAGACTGCACGGACAGTGAATTGTTCCAGTTCTGTGGCCCATAGCTCAGTTTAAAATGACATTGTAGTTTGTTTAACAGCATTACTTTCGGTTAAAAATGAGGGTTTTTTTTAGTTTAAAATGGTTTTCAAATAGTTTTGCCCAGAATGCATGCATGGACAGTGATCTGAATTATTGTAGATCAGTTGTTTTTAGCCCAGTTCAAAGATGTCTTTTGTGGAAACATGCATATACTGCAGTAGTTCGGTGACATTTAGCTTTTTTTCTTCAGTTATTTTTGCAATAATCGAAAATTAGAACTGATTAAGGAAAGACTGGACAAATACAATGTAACTGCCATACTGTCTTGCTATCTGAACATCTGGTCAGATCAGTTACCCGAGCGAACACTTCGAGTTAGATACTTGACAGGTTCTTTAATTATTGGTGAGGTGTTCAATAAAGATTGGTATGACATTGGATAACTCTGCCAGAGAGTCCACCCTGTATACCCATGATGCCATATACAGTGTACCCATTTGTTGCAAAATGTGTGGTACTTCAGCAATATACCTCCAATAGACGCAACATCCAACAACAGAGAAAGGTAAGCTTCATGTTTTGATGAACTAAATGGAAAAACAAACATCAAAGGCACGCATTCTTGACCTTATCTTCCTATTAGAGGGTTAAATTACACTTACATGTAAACTTCATCAGACATACAGGTTTATTTGTAATTTTTCTTTCAAGTCATTGTCCTTGAAAGGTAAAAACAAATAAGTCTTGGATTCTTTCTGTTTGGGTCTCTGAGAATTCCAAAGAAGAATTGTAAAGAAGAATTCTACAATGGAATTCTAAAGAAAAACTCAAGGAGAATTCTAAAAAGGAATTCTTGAGAAGAATCCTGAAAGAATCATGATTTTTTGAAAAGGTTTACGTTTGCTAAAAACTTTTTCCATGGTCCCCACACCCTGGGGGAATTGACGCAATTTGACGCGTTTTGACTGAAAAATTGGCCCTACGGGGTGGGGGTTTTGCTCACATTTGACTTCAGTCCATGTCAAATCCCCCAGCCTGGCCCGGGG
>JAOBYH010188753.1:0-10352 GCA_025403525.1 Umimayanthus kanabou
GGGGGGTAGGAGTCTAATGTAACAGGGCCCACAAAATGCGCACCAAATCCAATTCTAACACGTTCGGATGGTCCCAGGGATGCACAATTACAGTAGAAACACAAAAGGAACGGTCCCATTTGCCCTCAATTCAAAAGTGTTCAAGCAATTGCTCAGGGGAAGGGCTGCAATTAAGGCGCCAAACATGATACTCAAATTGCAAAGGGGACCTTTGATTATTGATATGATACAAAGTGAAGAAATTCTTGATTGGTTGTATCTTTCGGCTTCTATCGTAAAAATAGCATTAGCACTAGCACTACTGGTAATAAGCTGCGACAGTAGCTATTCTAGTACCAGGAAGATACTTTTAGTATGGTTGAAATAGCGAGCTACAAAACATTGCGTTACCAACCACGCGTACACAGAAACTGCTGTACGCGCGCGTTACACGCTGGTTATGTATCAAGCAACAGGCATCAGTGGCACATAGAAGTCTCATGTTCACAGAGGGAACAAAACACATTGTGATGAATACATAAATTAGAAACAGACTGAGGAAGACAATTTAGCATATCAGGTAGAAGCCTGCTGTTTTCGCATGCACAACAGATGTTCTACAAATCTGCCTGGCGAAAATGGACAAACATTCCCTGCATTCTTGAAGAGTTTTCACACGGGATAAGAAACAAAAAGTTGGCAAATCTGTCATCAATCTTGGTTTCAGCATTTTAAAGGATGTGAAATGTTCTATTTTCACTCACACGTCGGCAAACGGGTTTTAACTTTATCCACAACATACTTTTATTTTAAGGACGGTCTTAACTACAGATTAATAGGCAATATGTCTTTGCTTACACGCGACAACTATCTTGTTTATTATCAGTTTCCCGTTTACTGCCACTCCCTCTTCTGATTTGTACCTCGCAGAGGTAACAGATACTGCTTCTTTGAAACAGCATCTGTAACTTCTAAAAAACCCACTGTTGACCACGTTTACATCTGTCATAGATGAGCAATTGCTGAAAGATGTCACAGCACTGCTAACTTTTTCATGGATCTTGTAACATGCATGAGAACGATGCCACGGATAACAATTCTTATTAGAATGTAAAATATAGGATTAATAACGAGAAGTAGGAACACCCCAGATTAAGAAGGTGGAAATACAATTATGCTTTGTTGTAATTCTCTCAATTATTTTTACATCATCTATTAAGAACAAAACAAATGATCACCTACAGATAATTGATCTTCTTGACCTTCCAAATATTCCGGACCAAATGGTGCCACCTCAAGTGTTTCTATTTAATCCTAGATTTCCGCAGCTGACAAGCAGTTGCTCAGTTTTTATTAAACCAGATTTTGACTGCCGAACCCTAAGACACATTTGTTCCAGGGTACATATGGCGACAAGCAAGTGTATTGATAAGAAAACACGGTTTTTAATGTAGAGGCACTCGCATGATGGGTCTTAATTTACGGCTCAAAAGTCGCGCCCGTTTACCTTTTTCAAACCTCTACACACAGCAAGATATATCTTTCATCAGTTAATTTATTATGCGTTTAAGAAGAATGCAACAAGTTTGATTAAGAAGCGTTGATGTTATATTTTTTAAAAGGAACAAAATATTTCACGAGATATTACAAAGGGTTTAGGTAACCATCTCTATGCGGTAACTACTTGAGCCCGAGAGTAGAGAAGTCATTGTACAACCTCTCATCTCCACATTTCCTTGAACTATACATCTAATCCTACCTTTTGAGGGGACTTAAGAGTTAAGGGGTTCCGCGTTTTTCATAACCGAGCAGTTTTTTTGTTACATAAACTTTGACTGGATAACTTCGAATCAAAGACTATGGTTCAAAAGACAAGTTTGGTAGTGAGGTTGAAGTTCAAGCTCACAATCTAACCCTTTTTCCTACTTAAAACGATTTTCAAAAGTAAAATTAAAACCTGGTAAAATGACACTCATTTAGTTTGTATTGAAGAGTACAAGTATATATTGCAATATTATATATAGTTGTTTGCAAAAACTTTGCACCACTAAATCTGATATAATTATATAAATATATCGTGGTTATTGTTTGAGGGCACTTGGACCATAAACTTGCAGAGCACGCGGGAGGTTTTTTAAATGTTTCAAGAACTTGCCAGTGTCTCATCTAGTGCCGTTAAACAACAGCCACGACATATATATACAATGATATAATTAATTGGTGGTACAAAATTTGGGAAACAGCTGCCTTTATAAATATAAACATAAATATGAAAATACATGTATTTTCATATTTATATTTATAAAGGCAGCTATAATATATATAAGCATACATATACTCGCACTGGCAGATGTTTTATAATATTTTAGATAAAACATACAAAGAGTGACTAGAATGTATCAGGTAAAACAACGGTCTTTCACGTCTTCGTAAACATTTTGCCCGTTGCATGGGAACTCGTCGCTAAGTGCCCCTACGTTTTTGATAACCTTAGGCACGATTTCAACACAAACAATGTTATTTATCTATGTTAAGTTTTAGTATCATATTTGGTCCACCAAAATGTAAAAGCGGACTACACCGTTTTGTCATCAAAAGTCAAACACAAAAAGCTACAAATAGCCCAAATAAGTATGGACTTATGTTTGATAAGCTACTTCTTCCCAATAACAATCGAAACGGCACTATTAGTTTTGTGTATTTCAATAGCTTATGACTTATTCCTTCCTAATACTAACAGTAAGAATTCTGATGTAACCAGCTTTGCCAGCCATATTTTTTAAATGGTGATAGAATAAAATGAGAGCACTGATTCGTGCCCGATTCGTGTTTAAAAAGCACATTAATCATTATGATTATGACACTAAAGAGTACAATAGTTCGGTGCTACTTTTCAACTAGTTAACGAACATTCATAACAAAGGACCATTTCTTAATTCTATTAGGGTCTGGCTGGTTTTCTATTAAATGGTCTATTAACGTTTATATAATCCTGTTAGATAAAGTTATTTAAGAGTTGTAAAAGCGTAAAAACCAAGCATTTCAGTAAGGGAGCGTGTATGCCAGAACGGAAGAAAAAAGTGATCGTTAGAATTAGAAATAATTAGAATACACACAATTACCCCAGTTTAACAATCCTAACCTTAGTGTCATCAAATTCTAATTTCCCTTTTACTGCACATCTTGAAATGCAGTCTCTTGTTGTGTATTGCAGTTTTACTATGATGTCTATATTGTAGAAATGTTAGAATCTAACTCTGCATATAACAATGACTTTTATCAACCGGTTTTTCTTTTACATTTTGAGTTGTTCATACGGTACACAAAAGTACACATTAAGAAAGAAAATGGTTCCAAAATAGTTTCTTTCGCAAGTCGTTCATATAGAGGTTCTGGAGACTGAATTTATTGACTAATTTGAACTTGATCACATTTGAAGTGATAACATTATTCCAACACTATCATCAACTAAAAAAGTAAAAGGGTGGTAATTTAAAAATTCAGGCGAACCGCTGTCGGACAATTATAACTGAAAAGCAAAATTAACTTAAAGCAACGCCTAAATAACGGTCGCAGCAAAATTTTCATTGTAAGGTTCTACATGGTTCTAGAACGAGTATAGCAGACATATAACCTACTATTACATTGAAGAAGTTCTTCTTCCTTCGGTCATCTACAACTTGTCCTTGGTGGATCGTGGAAGACAAATATGTTTTGCATTTCCATAATACACACATTAAACTTACATTAACAAGGAAACGATCGTGCATCATGGGGCATTCTCCCGCCATGGTGAATAGTGCAGACAATAAAGGCGGGTGAATGGGAAATTCGTTGTGTTTGATGGTCTTTGAACCGATTGGAAAGGTTTGAAAGTTCACCCACAAAGTCACCCATTAGTCTGGGGTCAAAGACCCCGTCTGATAGCCTGAAACGAAACATCGCATTTATCAATGAATGAAATCACTCGATGAAGCGTATGCTATTATAAGGACAAACGAAAAAACTCTTCTCTCTACTGCAACCAACTGTTGTAATGGTCAATGGCCAACTCTCAGTCAGCCATCTTGCAAGCAAAGAAATACGGCTCGCTAACGCGTAGCCAGTTGTCTGGTACGGGTCGTTTTCCATTCTACTTTAGTTTCATACTCCGAAGCGAAGTCTTAATTTCAACAATTAAATGTTGTCAACTGGACACCGAAGCCATTCATCCATACCTATTTCCTCGGTGAATTAAGCATTTGCTTGCTGTTGAATTTCGCTTGAAAAGACGGACTTCCCCATCCTGACCGGACTGGTGACTGGAAGTGTTTGAAGGTATGAAAACTTATCAGGAAATCAATATTTTTACTAATAGGCTTTACCTATACGTTTATTGTTTGAACGCATGCAGAAATAGCAGTTCCTAAATACAAATAGAGCGACAACAAATTCGCCTCTGATTAATATCAAAGACTAATGAAAGTTTGCTCCGACTACTCACTACATTTCTTGTATCTACCGTGTCTTGACGACAAAAACTAGCATGTCTGCGATTAACTGCGTTGCATACAATGCCGTGTATTTGGTTTCAGCAACGATAAAGAAGTCTGTTTTCTTCATAAAGTGTGGCTTTCATTAGACAGTTCTTGATATCAATGAGAGCGTTTTCTGTCTTCTTTTCTTGTAAAGAGTGAAATAGTTGGTGCGTATTTCATTCGCAATTTCTCTGTTTTATCTGTTCACCCGACTGGACATTTCCACCGCTAAGTCTGTGTTGTAGTACTTAAAATATAGTAACAATAATGAAACTTTGTCATCGTTATCAGCGTCTCTGGTTAACTTTAAAAGATTTGTATTCATCGGAATTAAGAAACCTTCACTGCTAGAGTATTTTAATAAACACTACCCGATATCTCGGCCCACTGCTCCTCGTTATCCTCAGTAAACAGCGCTTAATTCCACGTACTGGAAAAAACCACAAATGAATTGCTAATGCAAGCGTCTGAGTGTCCGACATTCGTGCGAGGGTCAAACAATGGTGCAAATATAAGAAGCAATTACAGCTGATGTGATAGGATGTGTAATTTCCATTTTCCACCATATATTGGCCACAGAATTAAACACCCACCCTTCACTTGCCGCGCCGCTGAGTACAACACAAATACTGACAATCTAAAAAACTGTTCTAGATGTAATTTAGACATGAAGAGTTCTACCAATGAAGAGCTGCAATAAAATTGTTTGTTGATAAATTATTCTCTTCCATTTCCTGGCTTCTCACAATTTGTCGAAAATACTTTCACCAGTACATTAACTGAATATAGTCGAGACTTCCAGAAGAATTGAAAGCTCTTGAAAGTGTTCTGTTTAACAAATGTATGATATTTAATGCGAGTTGCAGGAACCGCTTTTCAATAAATACAAAATGGTCGGCATGTGATGAGTTTTCAGTAGGGTGTTTTAAGGTACTAAACAATTCGATTTTGCAAAATATAGTTCTATTGTTTTGATATTGTATAGATTTTGTTTGAAAACAAGCGGCACAAAACATTTACTTTCAAATTTTCCTTCGACTATAAAAGAGTCTAAAAGGGAAGGTGATGTCTGATGATTCATGATATGGTGGCAATTACTCAAGACTTCTGAATGATCCTAGTTTCATCAGAATGCAAAAACTTGTTTCTAATGCATAACGCCATGAGTTCCACAAACTTGGTATATGCAACACAAGTTTTAACGGAAACCAAAAAGTTGCCTGTGACTGTGATTATTCCAGATGGGAATTTTATTTCTTTAGGTGCAAAGGAAACTTGAAACGATGTAATTTAAATGATGCAGAAGCAATTTTTCATTTGGAGATATCCTCGAAGTCATAATCCGGATCATAGGAAAACGTATACCGACACTTATCGCCTATATCGGCAGTTAATAATGATTCTCTTAGCCTTGATATTACTTCAAAATCATTAAATGTTCACTAATTATTGAATGTCATGTATCATTGTATGACTGTGTGAGTTTCCATAGAAAATTTTTCCTCCCCAAGACCACGGTGCAATTACCTCAGTTCACTCGATGTTATTGTCATTGAAGATATCCTCTGGTCATATAACCTCTACCCTGTTGTATTTAAACGATATCGAAACTAAGAACATAATGCCAGTCGGAAAATAAGAAACCTGATTTTTTATTCACTTGCTCTCAAAATAAGAACTAAAATTAACTGAATAATAATTCTCTATATAAAGAGGAAATGCAGGTATCAGCAAGATAAAACCTCAATTTAGAAACTACTGCATGCACATACATACCATCTAAACATCTTATCAGCATGACCGAAGAAGATTTAATGGTTTATGTTTTGTGCATGTATCGTACTTTGAAATGATCATGCCGAGTTATAGTATAACGCGAAACGAACAGTATGTCTCCTATAGACCATTTAGCCGTCGATTCAATAATGTCGAACATCGATCTTCGAAATTTTCAATTTATCAAGTCGAAGATATACTTTTGGTTTATTATAATTATTACAAAAATTTTAAGCACACGAATTTTAAACTAAAGCCCATAGCAGTGGTGTTATATCAGCAGAAATAATTGGTTTCTTATTTAGTATATGATTTTGATATTCCTGCAGTCTCCTTTTCCTTCAGTCTTCCTTTCTGTTTTACTAATCCAAGTAGTCAAGTGGTCGTCTCACCTTTAACTCTACAAATAGAATCACTGACTATTTATGTTTTGTGAAATGCTGAACTTCACTACCGTTTGTTGTCAAGATTCTGTAAAATAAGCTCAGGAAAAAGTGCTTACAAACCCAAATACTTAAAGATCAGGTTATCGACCAACTATAAGTCAAGTATTCCAAGTTGCTTCAGTAGCTTTTATGTAATTGGTTACAGCCGAGATGTTTTATGCAGACATCATTGTATGACAAACACTGCGTTTCTAAAAATCAATAAACGAAAAGATGGCATCTTCTACCACGTTGAATTAGAAATCCCAACTCTTGTACTCAATATTCAATTACTCTGGAGCTTAAGAACCATATTTATGCAACGATTTCTCCCCAACTTACCAAAAATGAGAATGCAAAGAGAAACAACTACCGCAGACTGAATTTGTCCCAATTTTTCGAACAAATTAATAACAATCTCAGGTTCAATAGTAAGTTTCAGAACCACAAGATAATTAGCACTTTTTTCGAAACTACAAAATTTTTATTACGTATAGAAATAAGAACGATTTAAGAACCGTTTCAGGCAGAATTTACCAAAAATCAAGAAGGAGCCTCGCAATCAGTTTTATATGTATGTAATTAAACGCTCCGTGTGTTGATTTAGTTTGTGTTGTATGTGTAATTCCTCCTGGAATTAAGAACTGAATAACGATTTTATCTAACCGTGTTCTTATATACAACAAGTTTGGTCTATAAGTGAAAATAATCATGGGAAACAAATTTTAGAAAAGAAAATACATCGAGAATAGCAGAGTAATCTACACGCAAATCCGTTTTGTCAATGATTACTGTAACAATTGCAGTTCAACTTCAAGCTCAAAACCTGTACTCGTTTCTGCAGTTGATTTATAGCAGTTAGTACTATCTAAAAGTTTCATTGCACTAATATCAATGTTATGCCATCAACCATTCATAGTCCATGAAAATTGGTATACACTGACTGTACAAGTGTGTTTCAATTTTGACAAATATTGTCTAGCCTCGACAAGAATCCCTTTCTAATGGATACCAAATCTGTTTTATTAGTGGTATCACGCAAATATAAGTTACTCGTCGCCAGATCAATATTATTTCTTTAAACTGTGTGCAATGACCTGCTTTGTCACATGTTTGCTATTTCGAACTTCATACTTCTTACGACACTTTTAGAAACATTTTCTTTGTTCTTTCTTACAGAATTGGCCCGACTTGTTAGAGTATTCAATATCCTGTTTGAAACGTACTATTTCACGTTTTTTTGGCATCGGTAGCCATAAGCTAAATAAGCTTTTCTGGCGCTGTATTTGCGGTTATGTTAACAATATCGTGTCAATGGGGCTTCACCTCAACATACTTAATTAAAGAACACAAATGAAGGCTGATCAGCCGACGTGAAACCGTTAAGAATCTTTACTCAAATGAAGTCCGATGCTTGTGTTGTTCCAACGGGAAATATTACCGTTTGCACAAAAAACTGTTATTTTATTAATCCTTAAGCTGTTTCATATTCTTGGTTAATTTCAGTCAAGACTTGACTTGTTGCCGCGTCAGTTCAACCCGCAACAACAAATCCAATTAAAATTATCGAGTTTTTTTAAACCATGTTAGATTAACCTGATGTCAAAGACAAAATGACATTGAACATTTCAACATTTCTGCCTTTGAGAAATGATCAAGTCACTTCTGATTTTTTTTTATCTTTCCCAAAATCCTCATAGAAACAAAAAATGACTTTCCAAGCAATTATCATAGTTAGAGACCCCAATTTGCCAGACAGCAATGGACCTAGTATTTAGATCTCCGTTGTGAGCGATCGCACAAATACACATCAAACGAACGCGTGGTTTGTGTGTCTAGTTTCTGATTATAGATTGTAAAATCAACACAAATTCAACGTTAAATCATTTTTGCCATTTATTGCACACATGAGTTGAATAAACAACTTTAAAGGTGGAAATAACCACCGCGATTCGCCTGTGTTTCCATTTTAAGAGACCGAAAGACAGACCAAAAAAGAAAATGCAAGGTACATTGTCTAAAAGATCAAGTGCAACATCTGTGCTGCAGTGACAATGGCCAAACAACACGCGTACGTACTGAAACCAGGACAAGAGAACATTCAAAGGATTTGCAACTCAGACAAGAATTCCCTCATATAGCTTCATAACAAATGCCGAACGAAACATGACTTCGATTTTAGCAACGTAAATCTTTAACACTCTTGTCCCAGTGGTACAACATGCAGATGGTTCTTAGAAACACGGTATTCTGCTAAAGATAAAAACGATATCGATGAACACACAGAAGTCCCAGCTGTTGTCGTAATTTGAAAAAAACCCAGTTGTATTCTTACTGCAAAATTAGATGTAGCAATTTTGTGGAATTTCCATTAGCTTTCAATCACTGTTTTTATAAGTCTGGCAAAAACTGAGAAAGGCCACTGAAATGATCCAAACGACTAGTTCTCTACAGAAGTCAGAGCCTTTCATAATCACTCCGATTTACATATTTTACAAATGTAAACTAGTATCAGACGATCCTCATGATTCACTTTGTTTTTACGTTACAGTATTGACGGAGTGCTTTACTGTATTTTGAGCAATAGAATAAAGTGGATGGAAATTCACTATAATAATCTTCATGCACACGACAGAGAAAATGAGACTGCTTCAATCACGAAACATCTTAAAATTGTCCAAGTGTTATATTTTTTGTCACCACGATTTGAAGTCTCTTCTCAAAGTAGCTTCATAAAATGACGGTACAACGTGTCCTGTCAGATATACCTTCTATTTGATCTCTTCCGGTGTTGCCATGAATATAATTACTTGTAGTTTCTTGTTAAAGGCGCTACACTGTAGTGTAAAAATTTGCTCAGGCTCAATCACAATGTTCTTATTTTTTTTCAGCAATTTGAGGCTCAAAATGTTCTTATTTTGTTCTTAACTGCCATATATATATTTTTTTGCTTAAAATCAACTAAAACGCCTTTAGGTGCTTTTGTATGCTATTTTCTTGTTACAGCACAGTTTTTATTACAGTTGGAGTTTATTTATATTAAAATAAGCAGTAACAACACTTATTTACTTGTTTACTGTGTGATGCTGTGTTATTATTGAAATAGCAAGTGACTGGTATACACGAGCTACGTAAAATACAATAAGCACCTAGTTTTTTATGACTTGCAGCCAATCCAGTACATAACACCTTTTGAGGGTAGCATAACGTAAAAATTACAGCAACAAAACGAAGCATTGATAAAGTGGTTGTGCAAACACATAGCATGTCTCAAAATAAATCAATCTGAACTGTAGATTAAACCAGAAATATTTTGAGGTCCCTACATCACTCTAAGGTATTTCTACTTTTCCTTTGTAATGACGTTATGTATAAACTAAACTACTAATATATATCGAGCTTACTACAGCTACATGCGCAAATTCTTTAAAAAAGTTGTTCTTCTGTCAGAGGTTTTCGTTTATCGTATGGCAGACTTTCAAACAGGAATATTTGCTCGTAGATGCAAGATTCAATTGCAGGACATGGCCAAAGCAAACATATATAGTAAAACAGTAACTAGTACTATATTACTGTTAGTATCTTCCCAATTCTCTGCTCCTGGGCCCCGGTTGTTCAAAGCCCGATTAGTGCTAATCCTGGATTAACTCTTAAT
>JAOBYH010188864.1:0-26835 GCA_025403525.1 Umimayanthus kanabou
AACCAACATTGAACTATCTACTAAACCAACATTGAACTAACTACTGAACCAACATTGAACTAACTACTGAACCAACATTGAACTAACTACTGAACCAACATTGAACTTACTACTGAACCAACATTGAACTAACTACTGAACCAACATTGAACTTACTACTGAACCAACATTGAACTTACTACTGAACCAACATTGAACTTACTACAGAACCAACATTGAACTATCTACTAAACCAACATTGAACTATCTATTAAACCCACATTGAACTTACTACTGAACCAACATTGAACTAACTACTGAACCAACATTGAACTTACTACTGAACCAACATTGAACTTACTACTGAACCAACATTGAACTTACTACAGAACCAACATTGAACTATCTACTAAACCAACATTGAACTATCTATTAAACCCACATTGAACTTACTACTGAACCAACATTGAACTATCTACTAAACCAACATTGAACTATCTACTGAACCAACACTGAACTTACTACTGAACCAACATTGAACTATCTACTAAACCAACATTGAACTTACTACAGAACCAACATTGAACTATCTACTGAACCAACATTGAACTTACTACTGAATCAAAATTGAACTATCTACTAAACCAACATTGAACATACTACAGAACCAACATTGAACTATTTACTGAACCAACATTGAACTTACTACAGAACCAACATTGAACTACCTACTAAACCAACATTGAACTATCTACTAAACCAACATTGAACTATCTACTAAACCAACATTGAACTATCTACTAAACCAACACTGAACTATCTACTGAACCAACATTGAACTTACTACTGAACCAACATTGAACTAACTACTGAACCAACATTGAACTATTTACTGAACCAACATTGAACTTACTACTGAATCAACATTGAACTATTTACTGAACCAACATTGAACTTACTACTGAACCAACATTGAACTACCTACTAAACCAACATTGAACTATCTACTTAACCAACATTGAACTATCTACTGAACCAACATTGAACTTACTACAGAACCAACATTGAACTATCTACTAAACCAACATTGAACTTACTACTGAACCAACATTGAACTATCTACTAAACCAACACTGAACTATCTACTAAATCAACATTGAACTTACTACTGAACCAACATTGAACCAACTACTGAACCAACACTGAACTACCTACTGGACCAACATTGAACCAACTACTAAACCAACATTGAACTAACTACTGAACCAACATTGAACTATCTACTGAACCAACTATTGAAGCAGCTAATGCCAACCAACTGCTGAACCAACTTCTGAGCCAACTGCTGAACGAAATGCTGACCAAACACTGAACCAACAATTAAACCAACTACTGAACCAACTGCTGAATTAATTGCTAAACTAACCGCTGAACCAACTTAAATCCTGAGCCAACTGTTGAAGCACTACTGAACCAACTTCTGAACCAACTGCTGAACTAATTGCTGATCGACTACTGTAACTGCTGAACCAAATAATATCGAACTAACTACTGAAGCAACACTGAACCAATTGTTGAAGGAAAATTCTGAACCAACTGTGGAGCTCACTACCAAACAAAATGCTGAACTAACTGCTATACCAACTGTTGGCGTCAGTAGTGAATTAAGTTTAGTCAACTGCTCAATCAATTGCTTATAAACAATTACTAAGGCATCTAACTGAATAGACAACTGAGCTCGAATTGCTGTGCTAACTGGATTAACTTCTACGATTAACTCCGGATCGCTCAAAAAACTTTTCGTTCTTTTACTGAACACATCTACCAAAATAACTCCTACCGCTTGCACTTTATCATTGAAAGGGCTTTCGATAAAGGGAGTGTATAACCGCATTCCGCAGTGTTCAGTAGAGTTCATATTTGTCGCATTAAAAGCAACATGTTCTATACTCTTAAATATTACTCAAGATTTCATGACTTTCTTATATTTATATATGGTATTCAATAATGAAATAAAAAGAAAAACAAAAATTTTAAGGAACTAAAAGTGACTGGACGAAAAAAGGATTAATCAATGAATAAACAAACAAACAAACAAACAAACTAAGCCGTGCGATTCAATTGCCTTACAAGTGTAGGCCGATCTTTGCTGACGCGATTTGTTTACATTCCGGCACACAAGGAAAACTTAACATTCAATGGATGAATGAATGAACCAAACAAAAAAGAATATCAAAATTAGGAATCTGGCCAACTGATTTGACGATTAAGTTGGAAAGTTTGACCGGGTGGAAAATCTTGCTGTCCAGTCAGCGCAAATCCCATTGATATGCCTTAAATTTTCAGTAGGCAATCTTCAAATTGCAGATTTCTCGATAGTGCTTTTGTCCAAGGACATGAAACTTGAAAGAATAGCTTGAGTTATTTATATGATATTTGGCGCGATCGTAATATTTTTTCCGTATGAAAAAATACAATATGATTGACCTACAGCCACAACTTGGGCAAACGGGTGATATTGAAAACGAAGGGTCTCGAATTTACTGTGGCAAACTAGAGCTCCGGTTATTTCGACTCGCTCTAACAAGTTGACCTTTTCTTCGTTTATCATTTTTCTATGTTCATTAAAAGGTAAGTGTAGTTGGTATGTATGTTTCGTTACCTGTCTCGAGCACAGTTAACGAATCCCTGATTCATGTAAAGCTATAGCTAACGGTAACTGGTCTGTTTTCCGCATGTCTCAAACAAGACCGAATGTCTGATTCATGTAAAGCTAACGGTAACTGCTCTGCTTTCTGTGTGTCTCAAACATAATCATTAGTTCACAAGACCGAATGTCTGATTCATGTAAAGTTAGGTCATTGTACCTGGTCCGTTCTCTGCATGTCTCAAACCTAACCATCCGCTCACGAGTGCCCGGTCTGATTTCTGTTGGACTAAATGTAACCGGTCTCTTTAAGACACTTTTTGTCTCATTCACGCAAAGCTAAGCGTAAAAATGGTCAGTTTTCTGCATGTCTCAACCATAATTATTCGTTTACCAGTGTCTATTCATGTAAAGCTAGTTGCAGCTGTTCTGTTTTCTGCCTGTGTCAACCATAAACATTCGTTCACGAGTGTCCGATTCTTCAGTGTAAAGCTAGTAAGTGTAGCTGGTGTCTCAAACATAATCATCCATTCACAAGACCGAGTATCTGATTCATGTTAAGCTAAGTGTAACTTGTCTGCATCTTCTCTGCATGTCTAAACCATAATAATTTGTTCACTACTGTCTGATTCATGTAAAGCTAGTACATGTAGCCGGTCTATTTTCTGTATGTCTTAAACATAATCACTCGTTCACGAAACAAAGTAATTGCATGGTTCATGGAGTACTGATAACTATAAGTGCAACTGATCTAGCTGTTCTCTGCATCTCGCAATCATAATCACACTTCACTAGTGGCTGATTCATGTTATGGTATTAAAGTGTAGTTTGTCTGTTCTCTGCTTGTGTCAAACATGATCATTGGTTCATAAGACCGAGTTAGTGTCTGATTCACGTCAAGCTAACTGCTAAGTGCAACTAGTCTGTTCGCTGCTTGTTTCAACCTTAATCACTGATTCGTTCACGAAAGTCCGATTCATATACAAGGCTAAGAAATAGCTGGTCTTAGTGTTCTCTGCAAGTTTGAACGGAACCATAATCATTCGTTCATTAATATGAGCTTGGAACCGTGCCCTGCAAGGAAAATAGAATATTTTAGCATTTGCTAATATCAAACTGGAAAATTCTGTCAGTTTACTTCTAGAGTTTTTGTCTTCCTTCTTTGTTCTTGCCGTACGGTCTATTGTCAAGGTGTCTTTTTGCTGCCTATTTCTCTGCGTCTTTGTCTCTTCACCCGTCTTTGCTTGTACTTCTTATTTCATTGTCTGTCTCCGTCTTTTCTGTAGGACTCCATTTATTTATTTGTCTTTGTCAACGTCTGTCCTGGAGGGAGGGAGGGGAAGGGGGAGGAGGGAATACTGCTCATCCATTCAGTTGGTGGGGTTGTGCGGCGCACTTAGTGATACGCCTCACCCTTTCTCAGACCACATTTTGCGAAATTCCGTACTTAATTTTTCACACCTGGCGCTAAACTTCTACCCATTTCAGTTTCAGGCCAATCCTTTGAAATTGAATGTGCCATACGGCTCGAAAATCCCCCAGAATACGTTCAATGTTCGTCTCTGTCTCGGTGTTTGTCGCAGTCAGGTCTTCGATTTTTCTTTTCATTTTGTATTCGTTTTTATCGGCTTTCTATTTCTGTTCTTTCTGATTTATCTTCGTGTATCTTTATCCGTTTTCCCGGCCCCAGACTTAGAACTGCAGCAGAGAACTAACGGATGACAAACGTTTCTATTATAAGAACCTTTTTTACAAGAACGTTGAGATTAAAAGCTCGACACATAAACTTTTATTACTGTACAGTTATGCCATTTAGTACAGTGTTACATCAGTTCCTTGAAATGACGGTCCGACAAAAATTAGACAATGTCTTAAGCCGTAACTAAACATATGTAGTAAACAAACAAAACGTCGATAGCATACAAGATCATCTCGCGTTCGGCTTGGCAAACCCGAATACGTCTACTTTAGTCTCCAAACAGATAGGCGTTTAGGATTTTCAAGAAAATGAAAACTGAGAAATGAGAACATCAAAATGACAACATTTTGAAACCTTTTGAGGCAGCATGAAATCCCGAATAAACTATGAATATTTAGCCCGAATCCCCAAAATAGGCATCTACCTAAAAATAGTATATATTTTCTCCATATACTGTCAGTAGAAATTGAAAACTTCTTCCTCAGTTTTTATTTACGGCTGTAGTGACGACTCCAAAGTGAAAGAAAATAAATATTTCAGGACTCAAGGTCCCATGTTCTGGACTCAGTGCAAAACCCGTGAAGTACTGGTGTTTTTTCCTGTCCGCTCGGCTGGTACGTTTGCTTCTTGAAACTTCAATTTCAGTCCCATTCTTAGAGATCAAACGTAAAATCTTTCAACTGCATGAAAACAATCTTGCACAAAACGCAACTTACGTTCTCAGCCGGCTCATATTTTGACTTAGTAATCTTTCTTCTACTTATTTCAAGTGTTGGCCCTTTAAGTACAATATTCACAGCTGCGCCTGATCCAAGAGCGATTGTGCTGTTTACTTCCATACTATCAAAACTGTTCACTTGACTATCTGGTTATGACTTAGTTTTAACCGAGTGAAACGAAAAACCTGGGACATTATCACGACCTAAACAGTGCATTGGCACATTTCATAGGCTGCCGATAAAGTTAAACAGTTTGTAAATGACCTTTAAGCTCAACCAAGATAAAGTAGGTTTACAATATACTTCACTTTACAAGTTAAACCTTCATCCCAAACCTACAAATAAGTATATACATCACAAAAAGCTACAATGAAGTAAAGCTTTTCTAATTCTCGTAAACACTAACATTTCTCGACTGTTCACGGAATTGAGATATTATTATCACTGTTTTAGTGAGAGATAATTCTCACAAACTGACAAAGAATTTTTAAAAAGTTTATACCCTGACCAGTTTGAAATTTGAGTGGCTATCAAACATTTTAAAAAATCTGGCAATGACCGTTAACACAATGTCAGTGAAAAGAAATGTAAATGCATGGCTATTTTACGATTCGCTTATTGCACATTCACTCCTTTTATTAATCAGCGAGCAGCGCAAGAGTCTTTGCCCCGTTCTACTTGTCCACAATGACGACCAAAAACAAAGCAAGAGTTTAATTATAGGGAAAAGGAGAGTCAAAATTAACTCTAGCTGTGTGTGGACTGTAAAACATATGTTTATGTTAAGTTTTCTTCACGAATAAAGCGCTAGCACTGTACAGATAAGTTGGCGTTAGTCTCAGGGGCGCCACAACCCGCCAGGACCATGAATGTTAAAGGCTTCCTGTTGTATATAGCGCTCTCTGTTTTAATGGACATCTACAAGTGATGTGCAGCTGTTTTTGGCGCTTGGAATCCTATTGGACTGTTCTTGTTGCGCGCCGTGGTTCGTCCACGATAAAGTCTCCTACTTCTTTGGTTTGCAGTAATTAAAAGTAAATTTAAAGCCTGTAGGCTGACAAAATGAGGTTTGGAATATGTATAGAACAAAATGTCCTGGGGTGGGCGGTTGCGAAAGTGGTTGCAAAAACGGTATCACAATCACCCTTCAAAGTGATGTCTTGTTAAACCTTGCCTTAAAACTCGATGAAGCGATGTTGGAGCAATGATATTCAGTTGAAAGTTAAAGTGACATAAAACGTTCTTAAAAGAAACTCAAACTAACTGAGTACACAGATGGTAGAGAATAGACAAAGAAGATCAAAACTTTCATCAATCAAGAAACCGGCTACAAATGTAAACATATCTGAAATGTTATGGCAGATTGAGCGGCAGTGAATATCTTAAAGAGTTTATATGGGACGGCAACACTCAACAAGCTGCACGCAGTTGCTCATTTAATTGTATTCCTCATTGTTTTACGCTCATCTCTATAAAAAAACAGTATTGATAGTGGTTAAAAGCCTCATCAAACCAAAGTCATTATTAGAGTTTTCATAAAGATCTAATTAACAGAATACTAAGAATCAAAGTGGAAACTATTGGTAAAACCTTGTTCCCATTAGCCTCAGATATTCTGCTATATTTATGTTGTATTTTAGTACTTCCCGTAACTATAAACCTATTTTTGATTAATGAACCATTAACTTGCGATCTCTTTCGTTTGTTTCAACTCGTACAAGTGTTCGCGTCAACATCTTTAAAGCGTATCACTGACAACTTTAACTTAATGGTCTTTGTTTAACTTCGAGTTATTTTTTTTGAAAGTTCCAATAAGTTTTTGGTAATGTCTTTTCTATTTGCATATAAAACTCTGCACTAGAAGTACATAATCAGCTTTGTTTGTTAAGGTTTCTTTTTTCAAAAACTAACAAAATCATTGCAGAATATATTGCTATGTCCACTACGGTAAAAGCTGAAAACAGCAACAACTAGTCATACGATTCTTAAATCAAATTGCAGATTAGAAAACTGATATGTGTACATAACGGACGTTTGCGAAAGATAACTCACAAATGTAGCAAAAAAAATACAAAACAAGCAGTAAAGCATGAATATTTTTGTCATTGAAGACAATTTTTTAAATACTCAGGACAATTTACTCGATTGCCAGTGTTTGGTCAGGTTTTTTTTATGTTGTTACGCAAAAAAACCCCAATCTTGTCAGTAGACGAAGCAGGTTTTTAAGAAGCAGTGTTTGCAGAAACACGTTTCATACTTTCTAGACTGAAAGCTGTTTTACATCTGATTAAATAATTCTGATACTCTAAGTCTGAAAATATAGTAATTTCATGCACAAGAAGAAGAAACAAAATCTCTAAATAAAAGCCAAAAATTTAGATGTCTTTTCGTGCGTTAAACGGTATAACCAATTAAACATGAGCCTCAGTTTGCTTAACTCACGCGACGGATCTGAGCTATTCACAAATCTATTTTATTAAACAGCCAAATGTTAGAGTCCGTTAGACTTAGAGTTTGCTGATTTACTCATAGATAAGCTTAGCTGTTTTTGCGAAATGATGAATAGTTCACTTTGTCTCGATCACACAAGCTAAAATATCTTTCAAATTGCAAAAACATACATACATGTAATCTCTGGTTCTAAGATTTATTGTACTAAAATGTTCTTTATTACAATTGCATGTTTGCGACAAGCTTTAAGAAGATCATAGAATTCAACAAAAAATAGGACTGAATTTTCAGCAAATTATCAGCCACTGTAAATTGACCAAAACTCTCACAAAAGCGCAGCTTGGATCAGTATCGACATCAGCTGCTTCGATGGCACATCCACTCACGGGTTTAGGATTATAATACACACAGAATAATGATGTCGCAATGCTAAATTAAATAGAACAACTAAAATTATATTTTGCTAAAATGAAACAATGTGGAACTGTGAAAATAATCCGAAAGCGCTTTAGTTCGAACACAGAACTCTTTGTTGGCGCACTGACAACTTTTGCCAATCACCGCTTCAACCCGTAGTTCTGTTTAAATGAAGTTTATCAAAGGCAACTAGGAATATAACTCCAATGCCCTCAAATTCTCAATGCCGCTCTTTTTATTAAATCATATTTGTTTTTAATAGTGAAACAAACACTTGTAGACAGAAAGGGAAAAATCTGGCGACAGATCTTTGCGCGACATTAAAAAATCGTTTTGTACCGGTGGGGCAAGATGAACACATGAATGATAAAAAAAACCAGGCGACTATATAAAATTACACCCCGAAGGCAGAAAAAAAGAACAGTGGAGTGGATATGACCGAGGAAGCGAACCATACGGCGTGACAGCTGCTGGAAAAATTTATAAACACAGATCATGAAACCGCTGAAACGAGACAAAAGGTAGAGTAATTAGAAGTTCACACCAGCCAGGCTTTGAAATGGCATTATCGAAGCTTAGTGCCAATAAGTCAAAATCGATTCTTAACCACTGGGCCCTCCTCTTTTCATCGAATGCAAACTATGGTGGATTTACCATTATTTGAGTTATGTCAAGTGTGGAAAAGTTGCTTTAATATTGATCTTTCAGCAGATATAAACTTCCGAAGAGTTAATTAGAGACATATGTTTTGGAGAATAGTCTAGATGTAAGATTATTTGCTTGCAAAAGGAAGTTAATTACAGTCCTGACTTCCGTTGAATTACAGAGTTTTCTTAGTTCTATAGTTAAAATCAAATGTCGAACTTAAAATATTGTACGATGACCATATTTGTGTAATCCTTTTGCCTGGTAAACAAAGAATGTTTTCTGTTCTTTTTAAAGATTTTTGGTAAACACAGGCTGCAAAGAGAAGCCGTGTTCTAATAATCCTGCGACAGACAAGTGCCACAAAGGCAAATTTAATTCAAAACAAAGGGTTATTAAGTTTGCTTGAATAATTAAACTTTTTAACAATCGCACAAAGATTGTTTTTGAGAATAGATCTATATCCTAAAAATATCACGAAGTACAAGTTTATTGGAGTAATTGCAGCATTTTGTGGTCGAACAGATAGAGAAAAATACTATGCAAGCACGTTTTGACAGTGTGATGTTAACTGAAGTCTGAAGCATTTGCAAAATGGTTTTGGCTCAAAACTCCAAGGGGCGATGTACTCGGGAATTAGAAACTCTACTTTGAATCGTTAAGGTCATAAGCCTAAACCGCTATCGTTATAACAACAGCTATTGTTTTCATCAAAGCATAAATTAAGATGAAAATGTATATCAATTTGTTTTCATATCAAATTAGTTTTAGCCACTGCAAACTGTTTTTAAAGAAATTCATAACAAATTCGAGCAGATTTGGGAAAGCATCCAAGATAATGAAGCATTCATATTAGCTTTGAAGATACTTTGCATAAAGAGAAATCAAGATTATCTATGTTTTCTAAAGGTATATTAAATATTATATCGTGATTCCTTGAACAAATGAGCTGGAAAACTTTACCGCTATTCTGTTTCAATTTCCGTAGCCTTATTTTGTTTTATATCAAGCTGTACAATCTTATGAATCTCAATTTTTGCTGTCGTAAGTCCGCCAGCTTAATAACCCTAACTCCCGGGTCTGTAGCTCGGTAGATCAAATGCTCTCCTCCAACCCTGGCCATCCTACCAACACACAGTGTCACTTGTTAAGTACAACTGTACACTGACAATTCTCGTTTTGTTTTGTTTGAACCGTCAAATGCTTTAACATTGACATAACTGGGAAAAGGATAATGGGAAGTTTCTTTAAACTCGACGATTGAATAGCTCTTTGCTATAAAATCACTATGATAAATATAATTTAAGCGAGCGCCTTGTACATATGGCGGCTTCCAACTTGGCCGTAGAAAGTCTGTCTTTAAACTCCTCTGAACAGCTCTACATTAAAGGTTTTCGATTCTAAGTCTATACCAAACTTCAACGACGTAACTGGAACTGATTAATTATAAAATAACATGCCATAACAATGTAAGCTCTTCTCTGCAGACTCTGGTTTCTTGTTTTAATTTACCTAATTTTTCAGCAGATTTAAAATGAGAAATCCACAGCGAACAGTTATGACTTTATGTGGAACTAAACATCGTCGCAGAGAAGCAAAAAAAATCGCTTTTTTCATACAAGCTCTAGTCAGTCACCCAACTCATTAAATTTAAACAGTAAACATCTGACTGGGTTTCAAAAATTTAAAACAGATTGGAATAGAGCAAGTACTTGACAAAACGGTAAGGCATAGCTGAAACGGCCGATACATCAAGTGGCGTATGATCAGCGCGTTGGGGCCAGTATCGAATGTTTATGTCTGAACTGTTTGTTCAGTTATTTTTGTGTTTGTATTTTATTCATTTAAAGCTGTGTCCTTGATTTAAATTTCAGTTAAAGACTAAGCATACAGGTTGCGAAAACAAAGAAAGAACTTCAGCAATCTGACGCAACAAACTGTAGATATGATCACTTCACACTAGCAAAGAACGTCATAACCATTCCATGTTGCAATGAACACGTTTCTCGAGGTTTATAAGTAAGGGTTAGAAGGACTAATATAGTTTACAGACGAAGTCCATCAGCTAGCCGAAAAGTGTGGACAAAAATAAGCATTAAAATAGGAAAAATAGATCCTCTCTCGTAATTGACTAATCCTTTTCTTTTTCAGAAAAATTCTTGTTGTGTTTTGAAGTTTAAATTCCTCAGTGTACGTGATCACATAATAAGTCTAAAGTTTTCATAAAAACTGCGATTGATCTTTAAAGCATGCAACCCATAATTGAACAATGTTAGTCAGTGGTTTTCTCTAATGTCGAGCAGGAAGAGATCTCCTTTGCAATTTATATGGAAATTATGTCAACTTTCAAACATGAACCCAGCATGGTTGTTTATATACACGCAGTTAAACTAGATCGGGCTCAGTCAATTTGAATCCTAGACCATTTTTGCTCATGCATAGCTTTCCTTTAGTTAAACAATTAAAACGACACCTTTAAGACTTTAACTCAGTATCTCCCCGTGGATACAAAGAGTCGTATTTGGTCGCCGTTATATTTCTACACCAAATCAATTACACTTTTACAATTCTATTTCGCACTGTAAAGCGATGCTGAATTTTAGATGCGGTTAGTTTTCAACAAAACAAAAAAAAGAAACAGAATTAGAATATTCTTGTTGCAATGATTTAGCGGTAGTTCCAAGACAACATGGGCGCTCCGGCTGGCGTGTAAATTTAATGAGATATTTCAGCGTCTTCAGTATTGTTTCTGCTCAGTGAATAAAATAAGTTGATAAACACAGTAAAGCCTACTTATGAAATGGAAGTGTCTTAGCTTTTAGGGAAAATGTAAAAGTTGAAACAGAGGTTATCTTTGTTTATTGTTATTTGAAAGAGGAATCACTGAAAAATCTTCGCTCGTCACAATACTTTCAGAAAGTATATGGCAAAAAGTAAAATTATTGGTATTACAAAGTGGAGTCACTCAATCAGTCAATGTTTTTACCATTCAAACAACTGATTACAACGCTTTAATACTTATTTGAAATTTGAAGACGAAAAAATATCAATCCCTTAAGTAGACATTTGAAAGAGTATACGAAGAGTAAACGATTGCAAGTTTTAACGTACACGAATTTACAAATGACAAAATGTTGTAAACCATTTATTCAAGTACCTAAAACAAAGTTTATTTGATGATGCCTCAATATTTGTCTTACATCTCTGGCAAGAAAGTCAAAGACAAAGCTGATAACGATCTTTGGAGATGTAGTCGTACGGTATAATTTTGAAGTGGAAGTACAGAAAGAAACTAAACAACTGAAGTCTGAAAATCATCACTGAAGAAACACCACATATAGCATTCAAAAACGTTTATCAGTTATGAATGATGCTGCACAAAAGCAATTTGAAAATTGAAAATTGAACTTACCTGCTCGACTAAGTTATAACTCCACGTGCATACAGTCTTCCCTATTGAGTCTGACAGCAAAGATGAAGGGTTGCCACTACCTGGACTGAGTCGCCAATGTCTGACATTTTGTGTTTCCCACGTCAACACCTCTAGACAGGCACACTTTTTGTAATTAAAATAAAACTGTTTGAAAGTAATAACAAGTTTTGAAGCACTGTTTTTAAAATGTCTCACTTCCACATAAGTCATTTTCCATACTTCTAACGCACTGGCGAGGGTGTATTTTTCAAGCAGCTAACTTTGTAATCAGTTATCATTGAGACAGAGGCATGCAGCTTCGACAGTGAAGCAAAACAGTGAAAAAACTAGCAAGGAGAAGACCGCTTTTAAAGGCTTTGATGTGACGTTTGCGGCCTGTCAAGATCTTAACAACACAGCAGTGTGTAGCTGAAGTCTATTGGTTGTGTGTTTTGCAGCTTTCTGTTTCAAGTCGAATTTCATGGGGCGGCGAGACTTAGTGGCTTCACCACCAACAATCCGCCTATAAAAATCACACCATGAAGGTACTACAAAAAAACTAGTATTTAAAACCCAAAATGACCGCTAACAAGCTCTATATTTCTAAAAAAGAAGGACCTCACTGCTGTATGGTTGACATTAAGCAACATTTTGAGGTAAAGTAGTTAGATTGCTTTATTAACTATTTTTTTTAACTGAGTTCAAAAGCTGTGCTGAAGAGAGTTCGTTGTATTCATTCTACAACAGCGGGACGCTCGCAGAGACTGAAAGCAACACCGCATAGAGCTAGGAAGAAAAATAGTTTTAATTAAAACGTTCTCGTGGCGGAAATGACAGAATGTAGAAGCCAAATGCGATGCCTTACACTGGGTCGCGGTGCACACACAAAAGTTGTAAAACATAACTGATGCTTCCATGTTTGCTTTGAAAGTCTTCTTCAAACTTGTTTTTTTTGTGTTTCTCCCTTCCTTTCCCGTTAACTTTCTAACCTATATTTTGTAAAAACGCTCTAAATTGTTTGTTCTTTTTTGCTTTTGTTACTTAAAATATTGATTTTTTTTGCAGATTTCCAGTTTCTAACGCCAAGAAACAAAACCAACACAACTCCATAGCTCATTACGTATTCAAAGTCTCTCTTGGTAACCGTTATTTTTGCAAAACAGCCACACCTTCGGGCAATTTACTGAATAAGTTTCTTATTTTCTTTGTTCTGCCTCTTCTTGATAATATCTAAGACCAGATTCGAACAACTAGCGCTTTAAAATTGCTAAGAAGTGTGAAAACCCTTTATTCTCCCACTAAGACATAGTTATAATGTTTGTTGCTAGGTCGAGACATAAAGCGAGCTGCAGATAATCAATGAATAAGATTCGTGTGGTTTTTCTGTCACTTGCCTACTGCGAATATACCCGTGGGTTCTTTTCATCGCCTGTCATCTCTTCGGTCACATAGATTCTCTCTGGATATAACAATTCACATATTTTCCTTTATACAACAGCTTATAAAGCTTCAAAGCGACGTAGCTGGAAACTTAAATAGCAGAGAATTTCATTTTTGCCGCAGAGTTCGATCTATTCTTTGAGCTCATACTTAGAATAATGCCGCATATTCAGTACTAATATCACTCATGTTTGGTTGAAACTTTTATGTGATCAACTAAAAATAGGACGTACGGTTTTTATATTTCCTAATAATTCATCGCCAGCTTCAGTAAGGGCTACTATACGACTTCGGTAAGAGTTTTTTTAAGAGACAAGATCATCGTTTCGACGATGCATTACACGAGTATAGATAACACGTTATTAAATTATGCTAAGCTTTGACAGAAATATCCAACACGAACAAAGTTATAAACGCTAATGATTTTTTGATCCTTTCAAATGAGATGTATTTTTCGAGCTACCGACCGCACATTTGGACACTAAGAGTCTTTCTTTCTACTCCGCAATATTGTTCAGTACACGATATGTACATGTTGTATAAACGCACAAAGCTTTTGGTATTTGATCAAAGCTTACATTTGTACCGCAGTTTGGTAATCACTGCTATACAAATGTTACCGAGAAACAACCTGCAGTAAACTGTCATCGACAAACCTCCGACGACTTCAACGACTTTAGCAAAGAGTCTGAAACATCAAGAGATTAGCTGCTGCAGTCAGACTGCTTGCTTCATATATTGAAAGGAACGTATTGTGAAAAGAAATAAAGAATATGGCAATGGTACAATAAAAGACAAACTTTGTCTTTGTTCTAAATTGGAATAGGAAAGAAGAACTGTTCTTTTTATTAAAATAAAATAAAATGATTAGTTTATAGATGCTTTCAGTAACTTCAAATGTTGGTTTAAATCTATTTTTGCCTTGAAAAAACATTCCTCAATGAAAAGGAAAGCTAAATTCCAGACAAGAAACGCGGCCGTTTCTGAATTTAGTATCTACTACATATACAAATAAATAGTTTAACTTATTTTTATTTCTTTGTCATGTAACAATGGTAGAGAAATAAATAAAACTGGAGGTTCGTCAGCGATCCATAAAAAAATCCTCTCAACTTTAGAGAATATTATCTGTAGTGAAATCTTTGGCGCCTTCGGTATCACTCACAGCTGTTTTCAACTTCATAATTTTATCGGAAAATCCCCAGTCACGGAACTTTCAAGCATATACAATTCTATTCAATCCGCCATCACGATTACTTCTTTCAATTTTGTCGGTAATTTTAAGTTAAACATCGAGAACTCAGGCGTATTTATTAATGTTGTGTCCATATCAATCGTTCTGATTAATTCCTGGACTTCTTTGTATTTTTCGCAAGGTAATAGTTTAACAATACGCAATGTTGAAATTAAGGACAGAATCGTAAGTGTTTAATGGTCTGTCTTAACAGCTTTCAAACGCGGGAACAGGCCGACAGGGAAATTAATTTGGGATGCTACAAGATTTTAGTCAAGAAAAGCAAAAAGCCGCTCCAATTGGGTGTAAACAAGCAGTTTTAATTGCTTTTTAGGAAATGACCTTGTGGACAGTCTTCGATTTCTAGCTCATTTTAATAAATAAATTTAAATGAATCGTTTGATTCTGATAGCGACAGTAGCATAAATTGGACTTCATAAAAGTTCTCTTCCATTAAATTTTACTCGGGCAAGACTAATAAAACTCTCGCGAAATGAAATTGGAGTTAAATATCACTGTCATTAAACAAACCGAAAAGTTGTAACTTCTCGACTAGCGGAAACCGCAATAATTTAAGTGATGCCATTAACCGCCACATATGTTGCTATGTTTGCGTATGAATGCTAAAATGTCAGATAAAGTGCTAAAGTTTGTATAAGAAGAACAGGGGCAGAGTCGTCATTGAAAACTTTATATGTATAAAATAAATATATGACAAATGAGCATAAACGTAAATACGTTTTTAGTGTTTGTCTCCCGCGAAGAAATATGTATTTCTGAAATGCTTTATTTATTGAAGGCACACGTATTCTTTAAACTCTATCAAATCCACATGCATCTTATTTATAACCCCTTTCTCTCCTCTAACCAATTTACGACTGCGAAATGCTGGGGATTTCACATTGTGCATTATGAAAAGCTATTCCTCCTTTCTAGGGGGTCAAGTTGAGCTCCACAATTTGTCAATTTTTAAACAACAGGGCTAAAAGTTTCGCCATCCCAAGAAGGCGATTAGGCAGGGCGACCATTGATTTGGCACTCTCGGGTCCCAACTACCAACTGTGCGAGATGCGGAGAATTCAACTCATGTATAACAACAGTTCCTATCTCCTAACTTTCTCTGCAAACCCCATTAATTCTGTTTTAGTTTCCTTTAAGCAACTGATTTTACTGTATTACTATAAAGACAACTTATATATTTATAACCAAGTTGAAATACTAGTTTCACTTTTATTTTGGAATTAGAATTAGTTTTCTATTATCACTTTGCAGTCGTTTAAGAAAAATGACAAGCCATCTGGTTCAATGTTCTATAATAAATCCCGGTGGTTTTTGTTAAATAGCAGGTGAAATGGTTACGTTTACTCATCAAATCCTCACTGAAACAGTCCTGTGACGACTTCAGGAAGTCAAAAAGAGACAAGATCTTCCCCTCAGCACTTTGAATCGGACAAATGTCTACTTTGTCTGCACTTTGCGAAGATTAATTAACGCGAAAAAGGAACGTTTCGTTGGCTCGCTCTGAGAAAAGGTTTTGTTAAGCTCTGTAAACACTGTACCGATTCAATAACGATGTTGTTATTAACAGCTCTTTTTTCTACAAGAATAGGTGATTTCGTTTTCTTTTTATTTGTCTTCAGAATCCTGTGGTATTCTCGATTTCATCCGGTGAGAAGTGTGACAACTCACCGCGAGGGGTTTTCCTGATTTTTTCAATTCTTGTCGAAACTCAAGAGCATTTTAAATGCCGCCTCCTAAATGCCCTGATCTCGCTCTGTACCTTTGCTTACTTGAAAACCCATTTCATCTCACTTAACATACATTTCACTTCTGACTCAAGCCGTTGAACATACTTGCAGTGCACACAATACAAAGTTGTCAATTGCCACTTAAAATTCAATAACAATCGAAAATAATTATACACCATGCGGGATACAGTCGAAAATCGTCTTTTTCTCTGAAAACTAATATTGCGCTTCTGTGCCCAGCATACTAATGAACAAAACACGGAAATTAATGGGACAGAGGCTGTGAATGAATTCAATTAGACGCGTCAAGCCTGGCCAGTTACTCATCTTTTGCAAGTCCCGTTAATACATCCTTCTGTAGTGATATCGCGTGCGTAGAAAAATAAACATGTGGAAATAACGGGCGATAAAGCTGCATCATAGTCGTGATGTCATATTTTGAACAATAAAAACTCTCGGGTTCCGCTGGGTAGAGACAGAAAACTCACAGCGTATTAGCGGTTCTAACTTCTGTAGTAAAAAATTGGAAAGTTTTTAAAACCATCGTATCTTTGCCGATACTTAAGATGTTTATCTGCTAATTAGACTTCGTGTCCTTGTCAGAGATAACATCCGACACACGGGTCAGCCGGGGTAGTTTTCAGGGTTCAAGAAAGTGTTTCCTCTCGATAAGTCTACAGCAAGCAGTATTGATAAGTGTAGGCTCCTGCAGGCTGACCAGAGAGACTCTCGCTTCTTTGAAAGACCAAACCGCGGGAGTCTTTCTTCTCGGCAAAGCAAAACCTTACAGTATCCCGTGGACATGGTCAATACAGCCCTGTCACATGTGGTGTTAATAATTTTATCTTGGCAGCGGACAGCGAACGCGAGGCTATTAGCAAGCCGACTCCAAGCCTTTTAACGCTTTTTAGGATCTACAACGATGTTAATAAGAATTAGTGAGAAATTAACTCTGTTTTGGTTTAAATCTTCAAGCTAGAGAGCTTGCAAGGTAACGCTTCAAAGCTATTGCTCCGAGGTGTTTATAGTGTCGTGCTGTGCTATTCAAATCCGTCCCACCCATGTGTCCATCAACTTTCTATCACCTGCGAGAAACCAACCACTCATCGCAAATTGCCAAACTGTCTTTCAAGACCGCTATCACCTAACACAAGCTGTCTTTTCTCAAGAATATCACCCCGATATATCCGCTTTTAAAACGGCTAATCTCGTACACGATCTCATCCCAAAAAAATCAGATGGAATGTTTGTAGGAGCTTTTAAGTTAATAACATCCCATGCCAAATATAGCGTGTTTTTCCAAGCTATCAAACAATTAGAGATATAACCATAGCACAGCAGGTGATACTCAATCATGAAATCCTACAGGATCACAGGTCTGCGCATGCTCAGGGCGGTCGCCGAGTCCTTAAGACAATTGACAAGCTTGGAGTCCTGCTGCGGCTTAACGGTGTGACATATGCTGGCACACTCAAACAGTTCGCGTAGGATATTCTTAATAATAGTTTTGCAACTGACTATTTACACTGGACACCGGCTAGCTTATCCATATTCAATGCCCCAGGAAACTTTAATATGGATGGGCCATACGACAAGCGCTGCATTTTGCCGTACGACACGACCAGAACGCAGTCAGCAAACGAAGACGTCTCTACACGACGATCGACTCCAGGCGCGGGATTTCACATCGAGGGCGGAAAAGAAGACTCGGTTCCCGGGATGAACCATTTACTAGACTCCGGCGGCCATCTCTCTTCGTTGCGGATTTCAGCAAGGGTTACTCCTGAAGGTCTACAGTACGATCAGAAACCTCCCGGTATGTCCGCACAGCAGAGTATTTACCACTCGTTTCCTGCATATCGGCGCAGCCATATTCCTTCGCCTGGCTATAATCCTCACGATTTCGTACACCATCAGGATGCTCACTCGCACTTACCCTCGTCCAACATTGCCTCGTCTCACTCGATCTCTATGGCACTTCACGGTGGAGAATCGATCACTTCAAATGCACCCAACTACACCCATACACACAGACACAACGTTTTCGCCTCACCTCCACCAGCCCCAGCAATACATGGCAATAACATCAACTACCACCACAGCGTCACACACAAGGGTCTTGGCGATGTTCCCGGCGGTCCACACATTCACTTCAGCTCACTACCTCCCAGCCATGAGCCCGGTTCACCTCACCACGGTCACACAATGCCGCTCAACGGACCACTCGGCTATGGGAGGAGAGCCGCAGCAGATTTCTATCTACCTGAACGCTTCCCACAAGGCCTGGGTTCGTTCATCGATCATGGAGCGTTCCCTGGTGCGGCTCCAACAGGAGTTTATTTACCACTACCCATCAAACAACCGACGAACCAGATCTTAACATGTCTCTGGATCGATCAGAACCCGGTTCAAGGCAAAAGAAAACCTTGTGGGAACCAGTTCACTATGATGTCTGACTTAGTGACTCACATTTCAGACGAACACGTTAGTTCAAACGATTCTAACCTCCATGTATGCTACTGGCAGGAATGTGCTCGCAACGGGCAGCCATTCAAAGCAAAGTATAAACTGGTGAATCATATAAGAGTTCACACAGGGGAAAAACCATTCCCCTGCCCATTTCATGGCTGTGGAAAGCTTTTTGCTCGCTCGGAGAACTTAAAAATTCACAAGCGCACCCACACGGGCGAGAAACCCTTCATGTGCGAATTTCCAGGTTGCGATCGAAGATTTGCAAACTCCAGCGACAGAAAGAAACATTCACACGTTCATACTTCAGATAAACCGTATATCTGTAGGATGGACGGCTGCAATAAAAGCTATACGCATCCGAGTTCTCTACGGAAACACATGAAGCTCCATGAGTCCGGAAGCCTAAGGCCTCTTTCGCCACCAATGACAAACGGACAGGGCAAAAGAGACAGCAGTGACAGAGAATCTACAGGCAATTCGGTCACTCGCTCCCCTTCACCGACTCGCTCAAACACTAGCAAGAATCGAGAATGGTATTCCTGCTAACTCGTTGTGTAGTATACAAAACTAAAAGGAATGATAGGCTTTTATTGACTAAAAACCAAAAGCAAAAAATCTAATCACAAACTATATCTGAATGCACACAATTACAGTTTCTTTCTGTATGCTCCCAGCAATACATGTGTGTTTATATGACAACGCACAAATGACAATCTATTGAACCAAGATTTGTTGCAAAGACAGCAAGAAGAGTTTTGATAACACTGATTTGAAAGTAGTATCCTAATTTGAATGCATAAAATTAGGTTTTTTTGAAGTATCATAGAATCCTGTAAGGAAAATACTTTAGCTAGTATAGCTAGAAATTAACAGTATCTTGCATGTGTCGATTCTTATATTCTTGTAATGAAATAAGAAAACGTATGTAAATAGCGAAACTGCTTTGAAAGCCCAAAATAGAAGTCATCATGTAAATATTCTTATTTTAAAAATATGAAGAACTTTACGAAATCTTCGAACTTCATTCACTTTCACACAAACTTTTCAAGATGAGTTCATAGCACACAGATTACCGCAAGGATGTCAGTTAGGATGTAGTAATGCATAAACTGATTTTTACAAATCAAGCGCTTTCCAGTTTTTTCTAAACAAGGGAAATCTGACCGGACAAGCTTTGAAACATACTAAAGCTGAAAGGAAAAGGTATACTTAAGGAACAAATGGGAACGGATCCTCTTTTCAGTTCAACAAATTTAGAAGCTATCGAAATTTACAGGACCAGAACTATGAGATTATCCGCAAACTTTCAACTTTTCTCTGAATTATATGGAATGAATAAAACCTTCCTGCATAATTTTAAACAAAAATCCCTGCGAAGAGACCATAAATATTTTTCAAACCATTTAGCTCATTTCCTGGTTTTAATAGGTAGGTCAATGCTACTCGGGTTAAAGTGGAGCAACTTTCTTTTTTTCGTTGAGGTTTTAACACAATACTTCAGATACAGGTGCAGACATTGTTTCGAGATTATGTAGGCAACTTAAGTTTAATAAAAAAAAATAAAATAAACAAGAAAACGTTTGTTATTTGACCTCACATAGTAACTTATGTCTTTGTTCACGTTATTCCTGTATAGTTAAACCGTTGTCTCGATATGTTATCAAGCGAAAGACTTTCCTTCACGCCGACAGCAGCCGCCACTTCGCAGCTCGGTCTTCTTAGCAACAGTCCTCATTAACTCCTTTGTTTCTCCCTTTTTGTTTCTCTGTTTCAGAAACTGATTTTCTAAATCTCAACAATCTTTTCTTTTGATGTGGTATCTTGTTTTCATTCTAGAACAGTCTTGGGTTGAGCAAAGAAAGAAGTTTCTGTTATTCGCTTGATATTTACCTTGACTGCACGGCTCGAGTGCTGAGCTAATTATCGCCCCAAACCACAACACAAAATAAATATGAATTTTATGAAACAAGCTCGATACTATTTTACTTAATTTGGGCAGCGAACACGACTAAGCTCGCGATTTTAAACATTATTATAACTGATCAATTCCTCCATCACTAAAACTAAAGACGATGTTATAGGAGCGCAAAATCGATGTTTGGAACCATGGAAAAACTATAATAACATGACATGTATCTAAACTTTTCAGTTCTTCTGCGAATTCATCCCAACCAACGCGCAAATCGGGTATTGAATGCTTTCAGGGCAAATGACAGATTTAAAAAAATCACCGAGGCAACTGATTTTGGGTTTTAAACGCCAGCAAAACACTCACGAAAACGCTTCCGTTGGGATTATATATGACTCCATTATGCAACTGCGTGCAGAGATATCCTTTCTTCATATGAAAGCTCTACGTGGGATTTTGTTTGTGTTTTTAGCAGGACCAACTGTACTTCTAAACATCACGAAGTCTTACATTTAAACACATAGGAAAGAATATTCTCTGATAAAACGTTTACTGAAAGCAAGGAAAAACTAACTGTTGACTGAAAGCAGTTAACTCACAATGCAGCGAAAGGTCTGAGCACAAAATGTGACTCAGTGGTTGACTGTTTTTGCCCCACGAACAAATCATTCTAAACAACTACAGTACCGGCTGTTCTGACATTTCGCCACGGAGCACATCGTGAACATGAGTGAAATCTAGAGCTGCAGATCACACTACAGATGTGTTGTTTCATCCCCTTAAAAACAACTACCTCAAATATTTTACGTTTCTCGGTATTGAGCTATAGTAAGTAAAAAGCTTAAGTGATTCAGCACAATTGCAGTCAGACAGTTCTTAAGTTTGAGATAAGTAAATTTCTGAAATATAAAGGGTTTATGTTTTTGAAGCGAGTTCGACCGCTGCTGTAAGTCACACCGGATTTCTTGCTACTTAAAATCTCATCTCGTCTTAAAAAGGAGGGAAACCATCACCAAAACAAATACATCGAAGATGGAAAGAATATGGTTCGAATTTTGTAGTGTACAACCGCAAATTATGACGTGAGCTTTATTTTGTCACGAAGGGAACTAACCGATTCAAGGGTAGATCGAAACAGCACAAAACGCTAGTAAGATTTAGGGGTGTCTAGCTTCTATTTAAATTGCTCGCCACACGCAATAACCACATCCTACTTGTCTCATTAGTAAAAGGCGATCTAAACCACATTCAGACAATGAAAGGACGTAAGCGCTCGTCCGCCCATTGCGGGTTGTGAGATTGTATTGATGGCAAGGGGGATTGTAACTTTTATTTGAAACTAATCCGTCTCTTATTTGCCAACAAGCCAGGTTTTGTTTCAAAAGAAAATCTTCTGTTAGCCGAGAATATAATTGTACATGTATTCAAAACGATATCGTGTCTTGTTTTCTAGCTTAAACGGTGAAACCCACTATTTAATACACAAGTCAGTTTCCTTTTAACTATTTGTCAAGTATTAAAGGATGTCAAGTCGAAGATTTAATAAACATTTTAATTTATTTGAAGACAATAAACCTAACCACACGCCGAAACTGATAAAAGAACAAAATTCAGTTCTCTAATTTTTCTAGTTTATGCGGAAAAGGACCCTTCCTGAAGCTTGCTCCGTCATGCTGGCAATGCATCTCGTTGTATAAACATATTTCCATATGCACTAAACAAAGAGAAATCAACAGGGCTCGTGTTTACAGAGCAATAATTTTGCTCTTGAGCGAAAAAAGAAGAAAGAGTTGTGAAAACTTTAATGTTTCTTTTCCTCTTCAGATTTACGCTAAGAACAGTTCAAACGGCTTATATGAAGTCTAAGACAGACTGCTGTAGTACTCTACATGAATGTTTACACAGGAATAGAGTAAGATAGTTGCTGAATCTCCTGTTGTTTAAATACGAGAGTTAAATCTTGGAGGACAGGATCCCTATGGTTTGACATAAGAGTTAATCATGGTAAACACAATGGCCTTCTCAAGAGCCATATTACCGCATTGTCTCCACAACCCGCAGTATTCATTAAAATAAAGCAAAGGACAAGAGGCGAACTGTGGCCATTGTTACGGGGGTGTGGCTTGGAACAACAGGCTACTAAAACAACTGGAACCATGAAAATTAATTTTGGCCTCGCGGACTGCTCATTTGGATTCTAATTGGTTCACTCGCTGCAGCAGTGACAGCAATAAACCTTTCAATGACTCAACAGGGCTCCAAAGTGTGGGGTTTACACAAGCAAAACTAATCGTCTCAGATCGAAGTCAACAAAGAAAGTCCACGAACAGAATAGTGCGCACAAATCTGTAAAAATCTCTGTATTGGGCGTCGATATTGAGACTAAAGTAAACATTTTAATCGTCGGTGTTAGATCCAAGCGATAAACCTTTGTTCTATGTGATATTAACTAATTACAGCGAGGCTGGCATGCTGTGAGCCAATTTCATATCTCTTGCGAATTTGCGGGTCGGTTGCCCCATCGCAGGGCCGGAGAGTAATCAGGTGATAAAGGTGCCGAGTGATGTGCACTACAAATGTACAAACTTGTCAAAGCCGAGTTATTCATCTATCCAAGTGTGAATTTTGGCCGGAAGCACTGCTCCGTGTCATTTATGCATGACACCATCAGCGCGCTATTTAACTGATCGTGTTAGCGATATACTCAACACGTTGAAGTGTTAACAACCCAGTGCAAATAAGACAGGTCTATAATTTGAGCATTAGCAGACTCTTGACTATTTCTGTGATTTGCGTTCACCGCGCCGCAGGATCGATTGACTTAAACGAAGGCAAGCTAAAGCGAGGGATATTCTATACTCAACGCTAGAGTGCCTAGCGCCTACCAGCGCTGGTTTGTTTTGATTGTCGGCGCCTTCAAAGTAACAAAGCAAGCCATCTGTATTCATTTAGGAAGCAAGTGGGGTCTCTGTTACTTGTGCTATTCAGCCGAATCAAGCAAAGACGATTTGGGAACTTAAAGAACATTCCACAAAGTTTTTGTCTCGCCACGCACGATCAATGTTTACTATCAAGAGTTTGCCACAATCTCTTGCACGTTATTTACTTAGATTTTATATATCTTACATCACTTTATCACAACGTCATCGCGAGGAAATAAATCAATTTGCGCGAGGTCAATGTTAATTGGTATTTACTGCTCGAACGGCAAAAACCATGCACTGCTCGATTCGTTTGCCCACGAATTTTGCTATCTCGCGCGCAAACCACCGAGAGTATCTTTCTTCTAAAACACTTTGTTTTTTGACGTAGTCGAGAAAGCGTTTTCAACCGAAAACAGTTGAAGAATAGTGTGAATGCTGTACAATGTGTTAACGGGGGTCCTAATAGTGAATACTGCAAAGTTTGAGTACACAAAATAGATGCTGTTAACTAAAGTCTTTAAGGTTTGTATTGAATTGTCTAAATATTGTCAAGTAAATGAGCAAAGCGTTTCTTTGTTTGAAATTCCTTTAAAAACATTTTGAAACAACTCCGTGATAGTAATATATTTAGTAAAAAAATACCAGGCTTTGCACCAGCAGCTCTTTGTCAGTTTGTGTCACTTGTTGTAATATTGACTTAATAAAAACAGTTTCAATCGCGTTTTCATTTGATATTGGGTTTGAGGTAAATGTTTGTTTTTATTTCTTATCTTCGTACACGACATATTTTGCCGAGAAAGCTCTGATCCAATTAAAAATAGCCGCATCTCTTAAATATTAGCGCCGGAGGTGCGTCCACTCTTGGACTCTTGATTACTTGATCGCGTTAATATATATGCAAAAGTTTTTGTATTAAACTGAAGTTTTATCGCCGTTAACAAAAAGACAAGGAAGAAAGGATTAAAGCCTATTACTATTAGCAGCTTTCGCTGTGTGGTGTTGGGTGGTATTATTCTTCCAAGAGAAATAAATCTTCGAGATAAGAAAAAATTGTATTATTATAAGTCTTAAGATAAACATCAGAAAATACAACTGAAGCAAATATAGTAATTAGAATGAATACACAACGACTTGAAATTAATTTAAATTGCTTGGCTAAAATATAGTATTTTCGCGGAAGGGAAAATAGCTGAAAGCGAAGGTACCTTATTCAAGGCAAAAATATCTATCATATATGACTAGAATCTTTGTCACTTTCGCGGGAACTCGAAAATTTTAATGACAACATCGTCTACGCAGTGATAAAAAGAGGAAAGTAACCAATCTTTCAAGATTTTGTTATTATTGAAATGATGGATTGGTTGTTAGCGCGTAGGTTTGCATTTATCTCTGAAATCGGGCAAGAAACACATACATCTTCTCCACGAACTCTTCTTTTTCCAAAAAATATATACTTTTGTAAACACAGCGTCTGTGTTCGAAACTTTTATTGAATTTAATTAAACTTTGGTTCTGCTCGACAGGTTTCGATCAGCCTAGAACGTACGAAAACGCCGATTCCCAAATCAGCCTCTACAAGCCGTTTCTTTATGGAAACTGATGTTTTCTCTGTACATTAAATACAATGTAGAATTGTAGATATGCGAGGTTGACAATAGAATTCATAAAAGTAGCAAAAAGGTTCAGGGTTAAGTCTTAAGGAAGATGAAGGTTCGACAGCTGACTGGATAGATTAAATTAGCACCCGCAGCTCATCAAAACTTAGCGAAGTTTCGCCAGATCCTTTTCAAGGCACATTGTGTTGAGATTGCTTAGGGGATAAGATTGAAGTGGCTGAACTTCCCGTGAGAGATATAAATCACGTTTAATGACAAGACTATAATTAAACTCGAATTGGAGTTATTACGTGTTTTGATTTACCAATAGCTGGAATATATTGCTAAATTGTTACTAAATCTCGGTCATGCCACACAAAACTGTTTATTAGTTTAGTGCTGCAGCTCCGATGCCCTAAACGCGACCACACCACACCACACATAAACCAGCTCACCTTCAATCCCTTTGCTCCAGATTTAGTGAAAAGGCAGCTCAAACTGTCCTCGCAGCAATATTCAACTTTTCTTCTCTCTCATCCATGACGTTTCCGTTATTCAATGTTTTCCTTTCAGTAAATACAGCTACATCGATCAAATGCCGTCCACACAAGGACAAACAGTATGCAACTTTTCTCAAACCAACCGAATATCGATAACCGTTGATTTCAAGCCCAACGTTTCGTATTGTATAACCCGAATGTCAAATATATATTTTAATTTTATTACACGTAGACAAAACTAATAAGTTTAGCTTGAGCTTAGCGGGAAGCAAGCTTGCCCAGGCAGTCACAAATGCGCGGCTGTCGTGAATCACACTGTTGGCCATCGCTCAATCTCCTATGAACAAGCACCAGAACCCCAGGAGTTAACAGGTAGACAACTGGTTGTCGTTTTATTTCGGGGACTGACATTCTACAATCATAAATAGCACGGTTTCGGTATTTCAACCGTAACAGTTCTTGCCAATCTTGGGTCGGTTGTTTTAATGGACGAAATCAGCCCTCGGCTACAGTATTAACCAACCGTGCGTGTATTTCCGTTCCGTATGTGTACCACCTTGTGAAGTATTGCAAGTGACAGGCTTTCGTTTGACATGTCGTAGTGGCAAGCGCTCGGGTCAAAAATTAGACTTTTCCATTAAGCTCCAATAGTGACTACCAGACGAATATCATCGAATACAACTTAGCCAAATATAATTGGATATTGAAGCCGTTTTTTATTGTAAATCCTCAAAACAGTTTATTTTGGGTGTACCTATTTATCTGTCTTGGTAAACCTTGTAAAACTGTATTTAAGACGTGAATTTAGCCCGGGGCAGGGGGATGCGGTGGCTCTCATATGAAACAGACGAGGACGCTCGTCGGCAAGTGTGAATTGAATCCTCAGGTGAAAGGTATATGAAGTACCAACCTGGGCGTGGCTCAAGCTAGTTCACATCTATCGAAACTGATGTACACAGGAGTATTCCACATGTAGCCAAAACTGACGTACACAGGAGTATTACACATGTAGCCAGAACTGACGTACACAGGAGTATTGCACAT
>JAOBYH010188865.1:0-17452 GCA_025403525.1 Umimayanthus kanabou
TGGGAAATTAAGATGGTAATTTGCGGCAAATGAACACGTAAGTGAAGGGGTAACCAGTAAGGTTTGGCCGCTGAGCATTAGTGGTTTTTAATCCTATAATAAATTAGGGTTAAATATCAACCTATATGCAAAGGTGGTAAGTTTAGGGCGTGCACATCGTCTGTTGCGGAGATGGCATGAACAGTCCTTTTTGCAGGAATGCATGGATTGAGCGGGTGATTATCTACAAAGATAGCTTGCTTGAGAATATTACAGTCTTGCTTATTCAATAGGATAAGGAATGAAGTGGTGCTGATGACATCTATCTAAAAGATGCGGGATGTTATTAAGATCAGATTCAGTCGCCTCACAAACGGGGAGACCTTGAGTAAAATCAGGTATCATTACAGATATTTCCACTTGAGAATACTGTTCCTTTCTAAAGGTTCCTAAAATATGCAAACATTTGTTTGCAATAACTTACAACTCAGTGGTCTGATTTTCATTTCATTTCATACGTTTTTCAAACAACAGTGATTTTTAAAGGAATAAAATAAAATAAACCTGAAGGAATCACTAACTCACCATCCTGGTCAGTAGTAGCGTATGCGCATGCGCTGAGTGGCCCCTGAAATGTAGTGTTGATGACTACGGCGACTCTGATGCAATACACTGTGAACCTGCGCAGTCCTTTGAGTTGTACCGACACGCCTGTGGTGTTCATTTGTCTCGGACTTTGTTTGCTGACCAGGTGCTGGGGGATGTATAGCACTCGATACCCCACCACCCTCCCCTGGGGCCATGTGCTGTTCAATGGTAACCACGTGACAAATAGTGAGGTTGAGCTCGTGTTGTATCCCACGACTCTTCTCGGAGGCTCTGTTCACAGAAGCAAATAAATCTTGATGTACCGTATTTCCTCTACTACAGCCGAGTTTTGGACGAAAAAGGAAGATAAGAAGCAAAAGTGAAACACGGTCAAAGGTAAGATGAGAATCACTTATAGGTTAAACTCTTGCTTTTGCAAATTGTTTTGGCGTTTTGCAAGTTTGTAAGCTTGATTCGTGTTTTTCCAACATGCCCCTAGAGCCCATCTTTTGGCCAAAGGCCGCGTGAGATCTGGGTAAGAGAATGAAATGTTCTTAGCCCTTAACTTGTTGGACCACCCCACATGTCCGAATAACGATTGCGCATACGTGCGAGGTCACAAGAGACACTAAACGCTGGCCAAATTTCCAAGATGGCATCTCGAAATCCAATTTTTACAGCAAAAGTATGAAGTGTGTAACTTTTATCGACCAAAAAGTTACGCGATTGACCTTTCACTGCGGACAAAGAAGAGCAAGATAAGCAAACGTGATGTGTTGAAAAAAAACCTTGTCTTTTGTATATTTTTGTTGCTTTTTGCAAGTTTGCGAACTGGGTTGGTGTTTTTTCGACATGTCTGACCAACCCAGTGGCGTTTTCCATACAGCCTTATTTTCCGGTTGGACTGTTTAAGCCTGGTTCACACTTGTGAAATAAGCATAAGCACAAGCACAAGTATAAGAGCGGCGCAGTGGTCGAGTGGATAGCGTGTCCGACTCGTAGCCCAAAGGTCGTGAGTTCGAACCCCGGCCTGACCACTGCGTTGTGTGTTCTCAGTTGAGCAAGGCACTTTACTCGACTTGCTCCAGTCGACTCAGGTGTATAAATGAGTACCAGCTTCTGCTGGGGGCTAACCTGCGATGGATTAGTGTCCTGTCCAGGGGGAGTCATAGACTCTCATCCGTTCAACACTACAGAAACCGGAAATAAGCGCCGGCCTTATGAGCCATTTGGGTCGGGAAAGGATTTAGCTTGGCAAGCATAAGAAACTTAAAAAACAATGGCAAAGACAAAGGAATACCAAATGTGCGATGAGATAGAAACAAGCTCACATCTACGGTCCTCCGTCTTTTCCTTTGTTAATTAAATTTCTTGTGCTTGTGCTTATTTCACAAGTGTGAACCAGGCTTTAGAGTGACAAATGGCACAAATAATTTCCTGTGGAAATATTCCGCAACGAACGGATTACCTCTGAAAGTATTCAATTTTGCCGTTCCTGGTGGATGGAATAGAACTACGCATTCCATTTTGTAAATCTTTTTTCATTTTTAACTAAGCCGTCGAGTGCACACTGATGTCACCAACACCACGCAAGACTTACGTGAACATATTGACCAATCAAACTGCAGCTCTTCCACCGACTGGAAAAACCTATCCTATTTCGTTCATATCACTCCAACACTTAAGAAACTAAAACTTCCAGTACCTGATGTTTTATACATTAGAGATGCTGTGCTAATGTACAAGGTCTTGCATGAACAATCTCCTGTCTACCTTGCCGAAATGTTCTCTAAGACATCGGAAATACATCTCTACAATACCCGTAATCATGATAGCTTACTAGTTACCCAAATGTCAAGCCCAGAAATCCTTCCAACATCGAGGAGCACGAACATGGAACTCTTTACCCGCTGATATTCGCGCCAGCACATCTATATACACTTTTAACACATTCAGTCCAACTTAACCGTTTTAGTACTTGGCTCAAACAGGAGTTATGGTTTCGTACATTAAATAGATAATATATATTTAGTAAATCTTTCCTATTCATATAAAATATGAAGTACTTTTATTAGATTCCCCATTTCATATATTTAGTGAGTCCTTCCTATTCTTATGAAACATATAGTAATTGATTATCATTATATCATTATAACTATTGTAAATTAGGTATGAAGAACCCGTCAAAAGAACCTAATAAACTCTACTGTATTTGACATGGAAAGAATTTCAAACCGGAAAATTTCGCTATGTACCTGGACACGTGAAGGGGGAATAACACACTGCCGTTTCCGTCATATTGACCGCTGTACTTGGCCCCTTGTACACGGGGGGTGGATCGATACACGTTCGGTTGCGAACTTGAATGCCACGACCACAGCTGGCGCTGCAGGGGGTCCAAGGTTCCCAGTCTCCCGGCGGAGCATTGCTATAGAACCCTGTTGGTGTCAACACAATCTTAGTAATTATTATTCTGGCTCCTGCTTTAGCGAGGAAATGAAGATATGTTCTTATATATCGCGCTAGCTCCAAGAACGTTAATGTTCGTCTTTTTCTGCAATTTTAGATTTTTAACTAAAAACAGAGCAAGTTTATTGCTGTGCTCGTTACAGGTATATCGGGTTATCGTAAAAATACATGACGGGAAAATCTCAAGTTGATACGCAATAGCCCATTTCCGAATTACACTTCAGTTCCCGCGAACAATAACCTGAAGCCGAGGCTTGGTGCGAGAAAATACAGCAAATGTATGAAAAGTGGGCACCTAGCCTCGACTTCAGGTTATTGTTCGCGGGAACTGAAGCGTAATTCGGAAATGGGCTATTGTCCAATAAAGTGAAGCAACTGAGATATAATGATACTACTATATTTTTTGCTGATAAAATATGACCTCTCTCAAAACACGCAGACCCTTTCACGTATTTCTCAAGTCAGTTTCAAGCAACTTTTTAATGCTGGAAGATGTTCGGCAGAATAGAGAGTAAACCTTCATGTATAAGGGGATATAAAACGTTGAAAATTATTTTAATGAATAGGGCTTCCTAATGAAGCAATAATCAATAAAAAATAAACACTGATTTCCCCACAATTCCTCAGTCTGCTCTGACGAAGGGCTCAAACTTCAGCTATACACCAAACCTTACGGGCGAAAAAAAATACCATACCAACCCGTGTTGATCAAAACCCCTGTTTGTTTGTTTGTTTGTTTCTTCAGTCAGCCCACCCACCCACCTGGTGCATATCTAATAAGATACTTGTTTGCGATTGGACGATCCATCCTTCCACTGGGTAGCCGCTGACCTATGGACAAATGGTCCCTGCCGTCACTGTTGGTCATTACCGCCGCCATGTAATAGATATGGTCGCGGGTCAGCGGTATTTCTCGTGACTTCTGCTGGTCACCAAACCTGGAAAAAAGTTTAAAAATTCCTTTAGGACACAGTATTCAGTAGTTCTATGTCCCATCTAGCCTTTGGCTGCACATTTTTGCGTAACTGAAGGCAACACACACTTCTTCAAAAAAGCAGCACGGTCACATTTTCTACATTCCAAAAGTCTAAAACTACTAAAAGTCACAAATAGATTAACTGTGAATGGCTGTAATTCTACTGGTTTGTTTATGTGGTCTTTTTCGCTATACAGAATCGAAAATAGCAAATGCAGTCTATGTAATATTTTTAATAAATTATTTTAAGATCGCTTGTCGCAGACGTTTGGCAACGGACTGTTCCCAACCACTTCAGATCATATAGAAACCAGGCTTCACTAATACTTACTGGTCCCATTTTCTGTACTTCGTCCTACTCGTCAGCGAAATCAGCAAATAAGCGTTCTTACGGTGCTCATCCGGGCTTATGAACAACTCGCACTCGTCGTCACACGCCATATAAAAGGTATAGTTCCCAGTCTCCTCGGCTATGAAGTATGCGGAAAGCCGCTGAGCAAAGTTGTATCCCCTCCCCCGAGGGGCGTCAAGGTTCCAAATGAACTCGGTAGAGGTGGGGTTGTCTGGATAGCGAGGGTCTCGCTTCAGAGCGGCCATGCTCGGGATTGGAAGTGGGTCCCATATCTCACGGTGAACGCCTTTGAGATCTGTACAGTAACATCAAAACACTCAAGCACGGTTTTAACGAGCGACGTAAGGAAAAGCTCTTATTTCAGTTATGTCACCGTGAGAACGGGCTTGATAGCCAGCGCAGCTGGCGTTTCAGTTACTGGAGAAGGGAAAAATAAATGGCGAGAAAAAAACAGCAGGGGGGTGGGGGATAAGGGAAAGAGAGAAGAAGGGAAACGCCAGGTTAAATGGGAAAAATATTTTGAATTGGCGGCTTCTGGAGGCCGCTAATTCCCATTAGCTGATATCGCTTATCTGTTATCTGATTGGCTAGTTGTCGATAATTTATACAAAACGACTCTAAAATATTTCAAAATCACGCTGGGCGCTACGTGATATGATAAACCGCGCGATGACACAAAACATGAGAAAATAATCGAATGGAAGAGTTTTTGGTGGAAAAAAACTCGCAATGTACCGCAATGTAGATATCAGTCTGAAGACTGAACAAGAGCATGCTCTAAAACAGTTGTATGACGGAAAAGATGTCCCCGCCGTATTGCCCATAGGATTCGGCAAAGGTCGTATTTACCAGGCCCGGGCCAGGCCTGCAAGAGATGGCGTTACATTAATACTTGCCATTGCTCCGTTGACGAGCGTTATTGAAGACCAGCTTGCAGTTGTCCACATTGAGTACATCAGAAATAGAACACTGAAGTGTGGAGATTAATTGTTCTGTTCAGCGGAACAGGCTTTGGCGAAACAGATTTGCTGAAGTGTTCGACCTCGAGACTGCTGTCATAGTCCGTCATTGTCACTTCCGTTTTTGACATATTTTATTTCCGCTTTACAATAATTATGCGTATCGTTTGAATAATTACGTGCAAAAATTTCTCCCATGATTGCCGTGATTGATCTTGGTAACCGGGGTGGACGGGTCCAGAGTCATGTGCATTCTTGGCGACGCCTAGTTGGGAGATATTTGGATACGTAGACACACACACCATCTCCTCGACACTTCATCCGATCCTTGCGGTGGATCACTTAGCTGCCGATCGATACTTAGCAGTCGTGCAATTTCCTCGCTAAACCAAGACTCCGTGACCACCGCTATATTAACCTTGTCAACCGACATGAACGAGTCGACCTATACTCCTAAAACGAAAGATCCCATTGGATAAAAAGACAATATAAGTAACCCAAACCTTAACTCTAAAACTGACCATATGTAAACAAACATATAAAGCATGTTGTTAAAAAGGGTTAGCTGTTGTTACTGTTATTGTTCAACAACCAATGGAATATTTCGTTCTGAGAGTAGAGCTTTACTGACATGAACGCAGCTAACTCATCAATATTTTTATTGAACGAGCGCGCCTTCAAACAACAAGTGGGTAGAAGAATAGACCTATTTAAAAAATCGCGATATGTAACTGAGCACCCAAGTAATTGAAACTTCCCATATACATTGGTAGCTTGGGCCACCTGTGGGTACACGCTTTTTTTTATTTTTTATTTTTTTTATTTTTATTATAAGAACATCTTTATAAGAGCACCCAGGCTGAGATTTGCCCAAAAATTAAGAAGGAACTAAGAACAATCACCAGGCTGAAATATTGATCTTGACCTACTGAGAGAGCAGTAAAAGCCAGTAAACGTCGTTACGGCTGTAATGAGAATGAGAATGAGAATGGAAGCTTTTCTTACACTTAGAAAAAAATATAAATATGCTGTAAATACAAAGAGGAGCAGTGTAAAACCATGTACATTACATGGAAATATTAATATGTAAATACCATGGAAATACGAGAATGGAAAGCAACTTATTCACGCTCTCTTGAGCATGCTCAGTCAGTTGTTTTGAGCGCCAAAACGATTTGGAACCGTACATATTTTATTGCAATATTTCTTTCGACAATTAAACAGTGGCCATGGATCTAAAGTTATCAAATGTTCAGAGTTCTTCAGTTATTTCGTTTAGTTTGTTATGTTTTGCTGCCACAACAGCTGAGTTTAAGAGACAAAACATGCAAAACATGGATCGAAGTACACAACTAACATTTGGTGAGTGCAGTTTGCACGTTTGAAGTTTCGAATCTTTCTATAATATGTGAACTGATTACCCATCATTTTTTACGGAGTTTAGTTTCTGGATTAAGTTTGTTGATCAAAGAAAATCAAGCAGCGAATTTAATTAAATGGGGCATTTGTGAATCAGGAATTTATAAAAAAAAAGTGCATATTACTTCAGTTGGTATGGAGTTCGCTGCACAGCCATATATATATAGCATGATAAATCAGACCACAGAATTTCGCTTGGTCATATTTTTGGTTACTTTCAATAATTTATAATTAACTGACAAACTAGCTTTCAAACTCAATCCAAAGGTTCATTCGGTTATACATTTGTTTGTTGATCGGTCCAAATGTTACCGATTGCCGTTCGATTGAAAGCCCTTGATGCTGTTTAAATGTACTTACAATGTTATATATGTAAAAGTCAACATACCAGTATACAAAATATCGTATTGTAAAATGATGTATGGAATATGTTTAAGTCTCAAATTCTTTTCACTTGCAGAGATTGTGTGTTAGCTTACATTTTCATCAAAAGCACTGTTGTATAAGATCCACCATGTACTACTGTATTCGATTTTTATAGATTCATATAAGAAAGCACAGTTATGTTAGCTAGAGCAAAGTATTGCACTTTTTTTAAATAAGAACCTGTAAAAAATTGTCCAGGCTCAGTGTTCTTATTTTTTGGCAATTTCAGGCTCAAAATGTTCCTATTTATTTTGTTCTTATTGGCTGTGTTATGACCAGGCAGTTTAACTTAATTAAATTATCTTGCTTTGTTACTACCATTATTTTAAAATACAATTGGTACAACTGCAATAAGTAGTTACAACATCGTATCTCAAACAATATTCCCTGTGAAGCGGAGATTGTAAGAATTATGTTATGTATAATAAGATTCGGTGTCGTATCTTGCGGTTTCTTCTTCGCAGCACAGACCACTCCCAACACAAAAATATATCATGGATTATGGTCCGATGACTTGCAATTAACCAAAACAAGTTGTCTCTACCTGCTGTTAAACTTAGCTCCTGTATTATTCAGTTTATGCAATGTAGCTTAGAATTTGATATTCAAATAGTGTTTCCTGGAAAAAGATTTCAAGTCTAAGAAAAAAACATTTTCTGTTTTACATTTATAAATTTAAAAAATTGCACGGTGGATTTGAAACATTGTTACAAGAAGTACACGCTATACAATGAACTTGCAAACCTACAGTTGCTAGTCAGAATAAATACTAGGGTTGGAACTCTACTATATATACACTATTTATATACCACAGGTTTTCTCTGCTCGTTGTAGCGAGTTGAGACTCGACTCGTTATCGCAGGTTGCCTTTAAGGGGTTGGTAAACCCGTTAGATCGGGTTACCATTATTACCAATTCTTTGATGAAGCGTGGGCTAATTATAACACCCTGCTGAAAATCATCTATAAGAGGGCAAACAGTATCGCTAAATATGTAACAGTAACAGGCAAAATGATTTTTAGGCAGATGAAAAGTTGAACAAAGACTATCGAAGTTCTATAACTTTCAACAACTAGGAAATAAACAAACGTTGAAACACAAAGTAGGGCGTTTCTAGCGGCCTATTTTTAAAGTTGCTTTTTCGGCCTTTTTTAGTAACAATGTTTTATCTATGACATATTTGGCATTGAGAATCCCACTTAGTCCAAACAGCATCTTCTGTTTTTTATTCCCATTCACTTGAACATGTGATTTACAGCGGTACAACAATGTAAAATGTTTTAGTCCTTTTTGAAATTCATGCTTCACAAACGCAAAAGCGCCGAATTTCTATTTTCTACAGGATCAGAGAGAAGACTTAGAACAGCAGGTTAATGGTTGTGTTGCGTGGTTCTCCTCCCACTGGTCAGTAAGTGCGTGCGCTCTGGAGAGCTCTATGTTTTCCATTTAGGTTCAGTTTTCATAAATGCAGGTGAGTTTATTTTCCACATCAAACAATTATTGATTTCTATCGCTCTTCTTTCCAAAATTATCTTCCTCTCGAAACCATCCAAGTTGCTCACATTAGTTGTTTGGGTATTAGATATTACTGCTGACGGTGTATTTTAACTAAACAAACAATTCTACTTTCCTATATCAATACGTGAAGTCGCATCTGTCGAAGGACATTAAAAAGAAATAAATCAATGGTGAAGATCCCATAATAGCAACGGAACTACGCGTTAAGATAACACTCTCGTTAGCAAGTGTATTTATATATTTGAACAAACAAGTTGTTTACCAGGTGTATAGGTTAATCTTGAAAAATTTTGTCTTACTCCAAAGTATAGAACCACTAAAGTAACACTTTTTCGTTTCTCTTTGAGATAAAATATGAAGCAACAACAGATCAAAATGTTTAATTGAAGATCTTAAACTTATCACGTGATACATTGATATGATATGCTTATTTTTCGTTTGATTTTTAATTTAACAAATGGTATAAAGAGTTTAAAGTCTCACAATGACACTAAAACGATCATAACGAAAGTATTGTCATAACTTTTGTTAGAGTAGCGAAAACCTAAAAACATATAAAGATTTACTAGCCATACAGCGCCGTTCAATCTTTAGTACTTAATTTTAACTTGATATATCTCCTTTGTTAATTAACGCAGAAAGCATATGCATCCCAATTATTTGCAAGAATTGAAACATCACCCAACTGTTTGTAAGACTTCCCATTTATATCACTATATCTTACAATCGCTTAGGAATTGATTAGAGTTCTTTCTTTATGAACCTAGTGCTTAACAGTGATCGATTTTGCTTAAAAAGTAATCTTTTTTATTCTTATATATAGCTTTTATTCTCTGTATAGCTTCCACAACAAACACGGTTATTTGGAGTAACGCTTGGGCGAAGGTGCTTATTTGTTTGCTCGAACTTTCTTTCAGGAGCATTTTTATAAACAAGAAAATTGCTCCACCCACTTGTAGAAGGTAGAGCAACATTTCTTCTCAACACGAAACCAAACAAAATCAAAAACGCACGAATTAACTGATTTCACCAGGTTACTAAGTATGTTAATGTATATTAATATTAATGAATTCCTGCCAAATAACCATAAGACAATTCTCTACCAAAATTTTGCTGGATTTCAGTACAAAGAAAATTGAAGAATGACCCTATTATGACTCGAAAGATGAAAAATACATCTTTATACCGGAATGCTACCTTTTGGACATTTTCTTATCAATAAAGACCACTTCTGTTCATCGTAGACATTCTAATACAATCATATATGTATAATTTTTGACTAACCAAATATTGTGGGAAAGTAAGGCAAAGGGAATTACAAAACATTTTATAACTAATGCAATGAGTTCTTGCCAATACTTGGTGTTTGAAGATTTTCAATACTTCTACCCCTTTCTTGAGTTCTTAAATGTGATTCGTACCACTGTTTCAGAAGGTCCAACAAAACGCAAATAACTGTATTTGGGGTTTTTAATTTCTTCACCTTTTACTTTTAGAAGTTTATTTTATATATTCGAGACTATTTCGACCTACACGTGGCGTGGCAGGCTGCCCACTGATCAGCCATAAATCACGATGATAAGTTAAAAGATTTTAGTCTGAAAAAGTTGTTTTTTCTATATGCTAATCAAAGTGTAGATGCCACAGCAACGAAGACGATTTTATGGTGCTGTAGCTGGAATTTCAAGTCATTAATCTAGTGTACGTTGGCGTATCCGTTGCATGAGACATAGCTGCTTCTAAAAATATAACAGAATGGCTATAAAACGGCTGCTAATACGGTATTTCATTCTAACGTGAAATCAGAGTCGATAGCAAGAAAGAAAGAACGATGGACAATCGAAGTGTCGTCTTGGTACTGATAGCTTCCCTGCTTTTGCTGAAAGTGGCAAGCCCATTTATGCCTAGCGGTGGTAACGGTCAAGGAAAACGTCACATTGCTGAGGTGAGACGCTTTGCAATAGAACGGTCTTCATTGACTTTGAAACGAAAACAGACGAACAAAACGCAAACCGAGTTTCTAGAGTTTTGAATAGTTTTGCGAACACTCTGCGAAAGCGTATGCAATCTTATTTCATTTTGTAACACGTTTCTTTGATGATGTGTTTTCATTTTTGTTTCGATTTGTCGGGCAAACAAGATTCTGTACACGTCTAAAGCGGTGTTTACATGATACTGGATCGAGTTCCATATTTGGTGTCTATGATTGTTTACATGATACCAACAAAAGTTTCATTCCGGAATAAGTCATTCCAGGATGAGTTCATCCCGGTAGTCGCACGGATCAGAATTTTCGTTTCGGAACGACGATGTATCATGTAAAGAAGGTACGAACTCATTCCGGTACGGAATTAGGTACGCGTATTGGTTGGGCTGGTCAGCTGACTCGTGTTTTCGATCCGCCGATATTTTTACCGCACTTTCATCCCAGAGAGAGAACTTCTATGTAAACGTGGAATGAATTGTGCCGGTGTCGTACTGGAATGAAACTCATTCCGGTACCATATAAGCACCACCTTAAAATAATAGTTTCGTTTCAACAAATTAGGAACGTACAGCTACAGTTTGTAAGTCCTTTGTTATTGGAACAACGAAGAGTTCGACCAAAACTACTTAAATGCTGTGTTTTTAACTTTCCCGCATTGACAGATGAAACAAAAAGTAAACATACAATGAACAAGTTTTTCTAGGTCAAACGAAAATAGCTCTACGGAAATACAGACATACCTACATGAACTTCAGTATACTATTTTTTGTAAGAACGTCTAAATTTAGGATTCAGGCTAGATGTTCTTCACTGTTTTGAGGATTTCAGCTGCAAATGTTCTCAAAATGTTCTTAATTTTTAAAAAGATGTACACGAGTCACTAGTTTCTCTTCTATATCCACATTCGGGGTAGCCATCAGGCGATGTTGCATGAACATTAGGCTTTATATTACAATAGACCATTGCACGGTTTCCGTCGCCATATCTTGAATGTGGGGCAGTCGCGGCAAAAACTACAGCAAATGTATAGAATATTTTTCGACTTTCAACACCGATAACTCCGCAATTATACATCGGATTTTGACAAAAAAGATGTCTTTTAAAAGGTATTGATACGGAGATTAATTAGTCTAAATAGAAAGAATAGATTATGTCTAAAACGTTCGGAATCAAAATTTCAAAACTCCATACAAACTCTTGAATCAAAACTTTAGGATTTGTATGGAGTTTTAAAATATTAACTACGAAGGTTGTAGCCTTAAATTCTTCTTCTTGTTTTGAAGATATAATTTCCATATCATTACCTTTTTAAAGACACATTTTTCGTCAAAATCCAACGTGTAATTGTGGAGTTATAAGGGTCGATAGTTGAAGAATTTTCCATACATTTGCTGTAATTTTTGCCGCGACTGCCCATGCACATCCAAGATGGCGACGGAAACCGTGCAATGGTCTATTCCTTCATTTGACACACTCTGATGTTCCTTAACAATAGGAAAACTGCAGAAAATTTCTGCATTGCTATTTAACAATAACTTGAACACAAAAATGTTAGCGTTCCACAGCTTACAACAACACGGAGCAAACTTCAGTTTCCCTCTGACTCTGAATGACTGCTTCATAGACCAAAAAAAATGTCTCAAAACCAACCAATCCGTTAAAGTTACACTAGGTGGACTTCAGACTCGTAACTCAAAGATATTTCCAGGATCCTATGAAAAAGTTCATTTTTCAAGGAATCCCAGGCCTTGAGTGAAAAACACCCAAATCTCAGGAATTCCAGATTTCGAACCCTGAGTTTGGTGAAGTAAATATTGTATTAATAAATTGGGTGAAGTTAGATCAAATGTACTATAGGCTACAACTAATTAGGTAATGCCAAGTACGGGGCGAACGGGGGACGCACTATAAAAAGGCATATCAACGGTTCGTAGTCTCCATCACTCTGTTCTTGCCGCGGCTGGAGTGCTATTGCCATTAGCCTTCGGCTTGTAGATATTTTTACAACATTTGCTGAGTATGGTACTCAGCGGGAGCACAGGCAATAGGACACGTGGTCCCTTCTATAGGCCTGGTTCACTTTGTAGGGGAGGAGGTGACAGTCCACAACACCGGCATTAGCATACTCTTATCGACAAGTGTGTGGGTTCTTTTAAGACCTCGATAGGTCGAGAGACTAGACCAACGCCTTAACGTCCCTGTCCACGGATGGTGTGGCGAAAGAAAGTCGCCCAAAGTTCATCCCTCGACCAGGCCGGGGATTGAACCCAGGGCCCTCTGGTTGGTAGTCCGAGATCTTACCAACTGTGCCAACCTCGTACACAAATATGCTCTAGATGGCTACAACTTGTCTACCAAAATAACTAACTAGTTTTTGTTTGTCTTTCAAAGCGCTCTCAAATAGATTAACCTAATTAAGTTGCGCTAATGCTGGGATAGCAGACATGATTTAAAACCTGCGCAGGTCGCTAGAGACCTGTGCAGCTGTTATCACAGGAAGGACAGCCGACTTGAAGGACTGCAGATCAAGTACTGTACAATGATTACGTTATTATACTTCGAGGTTATGACAAATTTTAGGGGGAAATGAGTAACTATCAAGGGAGGCTGTGTGTATATGTAGTTGAACATTGCGCTTTGGGTTTAGCTGAATATATACATACACACAGCAAGTGAAGTGCTCACAAGACGGATGATTTGTCTTTCCGTCAGTCGCACTAGATATGCTTGCCGCCCAGATCTTCACTGGTATGAAAACGTCCAATATACACGCTTTTATTTTATAAGAACCAATAAATTTTGACTGAGCCTGGGGTTGTTCCTAATTTTCCCCATACATTTGCTTAGAATTTTAGCCAAACCTCAGCCTGGATGTTCTTATAAAGTTTGTTCTTATAAAGAAAAAAGCGTGTAACATGTCTAACATAACCTACAGGGCTAAAGACCGTATTGATACAGGCACTTGCATGACAATTTAGTGTCATAACATCAGCTCAATTACCTATAAAACTATTCCGTGGCATTAAGAAGGGCAAAATAAAGTCAAAACATAATCCCTCGTAAAGTCATCATTGATGCATACAAGAGCATGGCAAACAATGTGGTTGAGCTCAAAGCAAACACACAAATCCTTGAACTAATCACTGTTTCATACGAACGGTCACGGAGTACTTGCAAACTTTACGCGAATTTTCTTTTGTCTATTTTCTTATTTGCTTGATTTCTTCATTTATTTTCTAAGAGCTTCTGAAGTTAACGATGCATTGGGATTTGAGGTATTCTGCTTTGAACCTGAAATTTTCGACAAATTTGCCCTAGGCCTAGCCATTTAAGTGGTTTATAATTGGCTGGTGACCACCCATGATATTTATTCAAACCTGCAGCATGACAGGTTTTTTTTGTCTCCCTTTCTACCAAATGTACTACAAGGTGTGCCAAATAAATTGTTATTGTTGTTGTTGTCCAAGTTGACACGGAAAACTCAATGTTTAAATAGTTTCGATCGTTAGGAGCAAACGATCATTCTATAGTGGTATTAGAAGTAGTTTTCAAAACAGCCAAATTTGACAGATGTTCTCCCTTACGAAGCAAACTTGAAAAACTCGGAGTCGGTTGCACTGCAGTCTCTAACTGTATGCTTCAAAGTTACTTCCATCGCAATTTTAATTAAAACAAAAACAGTACAAACAAAAGCTTTGCGATTGAAAGCGGTATTGATTTAATCTTTGTACATAATACCGCAATTCTTATTCTCTGAAATGGCGAGAAGATCGCACTCTATATTTTTTAATACTTGTCTGTTAGGTGGAAACACTATCACTAAAAATGCCAACCTTTTACAATTCTTATTTTAAAAATATTTGCTAATGCGCAGAGTTTTCCTAATAACTGGCTAATGTACCGTGTTAATGGGGCTTAGCTGAAGTTTGAAACGCAACGGAGCATCGCATGTGCGCCCGGCTAAAACGACGCGGCTGTAACTCGAAACCATAAGAAAAGAGGGATAGTTTTTGGATGAAACTTAAAGGAGCACTTCGTATAAAACTTGCAAAATTAATGAATTGTACGAGTTTGTTTCTCTCTTCATTTTATATATTTCTCTAATTCATTACCGTGATGAAATAAAGTTGTTGTTGTTCTTCTTCTTCTTCCTCATGAGAAGACGTCGCATGTACAACCAATACAACTGAGACGTATTTGCTTCTTCATCAGTTAATCATTTATTAGTATATCTTCCTTCCTTCCTTCTGCCTTTGTTTAGAATACCTACAAGCGTGTGACCGTACTGTAGTAGTGTGACGGTATCAAAGTGCACATGGCTATTAATTATTATTGAACTGCTGTTGTTACTGTTGTGAAGGAAAATTCATGACAGGGTCGTAATAAAGCTATCGTACTCCTCGGAAAAAATTACTAGCCAATAAACAAGTAAATGGAACCTCTATTCTATAAAGACAAACAGTGGAACCTGATTAGTCCAAAACTGTTTTGACACGATATCGAGATTCCACAGACTAAACATTTTGAAAAATTCCAAAACCTAGCACTGTGTTTGTACGTTTGTATATAGCAAAATCATGGAAAGCACAAACCGTTCGATCAAGTTTTCGACTGTCATCGCTGAGATATCTTGTAGATCGATTTCCGATTCCTCCGGACTCCTCAGTCGATCCATTTATCGTGTTTAAACAGTAAAACTCTCATTAACATCAGTTTACATTGTTGCTGTCAGTATCCGACACAGAACGCCACAGCAATATGGCGGTCACGGTCGTTGCTACGTTGGGTTGGAAACACTCGTTGGTACAATTGAACATTGATTGAATGTGTAAATGAGCTATGTCCTATACAAACTTTTTCTCTCGCACAATGCCTCGCACACCTTGAGGTAATTATCCCGTTTTTATGAAACCATGGGTTTTAGCTTTTAGAAAAAACGTTTGTTTTCTTTGCGTCGTCTTGTACACCAGAACTACGGTTTCGTCAATTAGAGATGGTATTTTTTCCGATACAATGTTGTTTTTTTCGGTTCGGACGCAAGTTTGAAAATAGTACTTTAAAATTATATCTTCTTGTCCGTCAGTTGACCATTTGAAGCTTTACTCTGCTTGTTCACTCTCCATTCGTATCATTGTACAGTATGACACATGTCACAAGCATGTATTAAATACTAATACACAAACTTGTAAATCAATATATTCGAAAAATGATGTACATGTACGGCCTTCGACTTCATTGTAATCAAAACGTCGTATCAACGTACAGAGTGTTAGAGTTTGGGTGTAAAATCTCTAACTAAACAGAAAAAAAAACTGTTGTACCTCTTTAAACAGGAGTTTCGTTCTATGCGGAATCCCAGACAATCCTTTTGGCGGTGTTGTGTTCACTCGCTTCCCAATTTCGTTGTTTTCACTGCCTCGTTCTCTTGTTGTTTTCCGTGCAACAGCTGTTCTCTCCACATCAAAACACCTTCACTTTGTATCGTATCATACCGGCGTTATTAAGCTCTTATCGATAGTTCGTCCGACGTTCCACAGTGTTTAAAAGCGCTTTCTTACTATGGACGTACAGGTTCAGTCGATGTTTTAATACCAACTATATAAACAGCACCATAGAAACTTCATTATATTTGACATTTAATCTGCATATAAATGACCTTTTAATAACCCCCTCGGGCTTTTACATTTGTCAGATTGATTGTACTCAAAGTTTTTTTTTAAAATACAATTATTAATTATTCACTTTTGATGAGACGATTTTAATTTGAAATGAAAACAACCGGCAAAGCTCAAAAACAACGCTTTGGAAGGCGAGAACCAAGAGGACGAGACAGTCGGTTAAAAAAGTACGACAGGCTTCAAGCACACCCGAGGCACAGGATGCCCAACTGTACAGAAAAATTGAAAAAAAAACCCGCTGAAAAATGGTCCAATCTCCGTTATTTTTCTCCCAAGACCGCGAGCTCACCGCCAAACGGAGAGACTGGCAGCAACTAAAAATCGCTTGATCTTCTTTCGCGTTTATCGTCTAGAGTATTTTTTGTCTGTTAGGGCAGGTTCATTAAGCTACCTTTTTTCATTTTCCAATAACGTCTATTGATGGAGCAGAGGCTGAACAGAAAATGTTCTTAAGACGTTCTTATTTTTTCAGTTCTAAAAGTAAAAGTTAAAACAAGCTGGTTCAAGCTGACAATGTTGTTCTCAAGTTAAATTTTAGCATAATTTTGAAAGTTAAAAGAACACATACATTACTAGCAAAAAATTTGGACTTTGAAACTTCTGATGTCTTATTTCGGACGTTTAATTTCAGACACTTTCTCTATTGACTATTGTTTTGGACAAAACTTTTAAACAAACCTAAAGTGAATCTGCGCCATCACATTAAGAATTCGGACTGAAACAAAAGATGCCATTGGAAATTATAAGTTTTATTGCGTCTAAGGTTTTAGGTTTATAAAGTAAATTACGCATACACTCTTTTTTATAAGAACCTATTTTTATTATAAGAACATGCTAAGAACATATAATGAGGCTGAGGAAAGGCGAAGAACTCTTGTTTTAGATACTGCACAAAATCATGGAAATAATTTGTTTCTCGGCTAATGTTCGTCAGTGCAACATCGGCTGCCGTGCGGTGTTGTGCATGTACAACTTTGGTTTTAAATATATTTTCTATATTTAACTCCGCACCTCGTCCGCTATCTAAAAGCTCATATCCAACAAGCGTGAGTGGAATAATTGTTTTATTAAATACCAAACACTGGATAAAAATATCTCGAA
>JAOBYH010188866.1:0-10352 GCA_025403525.1 Umimayanthus kanabou
TTTTATTTAACTGATGAAAACTAAAAAACCAAACTTTTTCTAAAAAAGTTGTATTTTTGGCTTCAAAAATAGGGTTCGACTTATACACGCGTTCGACTTGTACACGAGTATATACGGTAATTATTATTCTTTCAAGTGGCAGCGAGTGTATTTGCTGCTCACCGACAATAAGGAGAATACCTGTAAAAATTTTGTATTAATTTAGCATATACAAAAACTTTAAATTTTTAATGAACAGTAATGCCAAAACTCCCTTCATTACTGCGCAGTGTGAGCTTGCGTTCGTGCTCACTCATGTGTGCTTGGAAAAATGGTGGATTACCAGAATTCGAGCAGCCAATTAGAGCATGCAAAAAGCATTATTAACTGTTTTGGTATATACTAAGTAGGGACATTCAGAACTCAAGCAGCCAATGAGAGCACTTGTAAGAAAAGCACGATTTGCTGGTTTTGCATGTGCTATTGCAGGATATTCTAAGCTTGAGAAGCCAATCAGAGCATGCAAAAAGCACTACTCGCTGTTTTGCATAATAATACCAAGACAGGATATCCACAGATTCAGTTAGCTTTCACCAATTTGGTTTACTGCAATTTCACACTACAGTGGAACCCTGATATAACGATCTTCAATATAACGATATTCCTGATACAACGATGATAATTCTATGTCCCGGCAAAAGTTACAGTAAAATGTATGGGACAGAACCCTGATATAACAATCTTCGATATAACGATAACCCCGATATAACGATGTCAATCTGGTGCACCAAACGTAAAATTGTTCCTGATATAATGATATTATAAGTTCATAGTCTCCAAAGTGCTAACACAAGATATCAACAACAAAGATTTATTGAATTGCAGTAATCGATTATTATTCAACTATTCTGTCAACAGCTCTTTATGATGATATGCGAGTTCTAAGCCGCCTCTTTATCCACTTTTGACTTTGTCCTCTTCAGCTTTCTCCTCCTTGCCAGTCAAAAGTTCCTTTAGTCTCAATATCTTCGACTCTTTCTTGTGATTAAACATATAAGTTGCAGGTATTTCAAGGCCGATCCCTTTGTTCGTAAAAAAGTAGAGACAATAAGTGTCACAATTTTAAATGTTCTGTTAATATGTTTGGTTTTGTTGCAGTTATAGTTTGCTGTATAAACCATTTCGAAAACGTCAAGTGACATTGCTGCGTGCTTGAAATGTTTACTTTGTGAAACATTTGATTCTCATAATTGATAATGCGGGTTGCGAGGTGTGAAAGTACGGAATTTGAGATGTAGAAATGCGGGTGCAAGGTGTAAAAGTTACAAATTTAATTAAAATATGAAGGAAAAAGTACATGTTAAGTTTACCCCCACATAACGATATTTTCGGCTATTTGGCGGCCACATCGTCGTATCGGGAGTTTCGATATAACGATACCCCGATATAACGATATGATTATGATTTTACTGCTCCCTTGGCGTATCGTTATGTCAGCTATACGACGAGCAACATGTGTTGAAGATAAAGAAGAACAGTACCTTTGGCTTTGGCATTTACTCCTGCCATAATAGTTATTCTTCATTTGATAAATTCAGTTTTGCTAGAAAGAAAAATGAAGCACAGTTGCACACTTGTTTCTGAATGACAAATGTCCGCCATATTGGATTTGCATATATTTGTTGGTAGCAACCGCTGCACACTAAACGTCCGTTTCACCGGAAGTAAAGCGAAGTCCTTGGCTTTGTAACCACGGTTTGTTTATAAAAAAATTTGTGTTCCCCGCCGGGTTGCAATTTGCCGGCACATGGCTTACACCGATGGAGTGTTCGACAAGCGGGAATTTAGTATATTTCGGGCAGAGATTATAACAAGACTTTAAGACTAAAGTTTTGATCTATCTGTTACAAAAATGCTGGCAAACTTTGCTCGCGGAAGTTCTAATGTCGACTGGTGTGAGACGAACTATGAATTCGTTTCTTTCATCGCAGAATTCTTCAACACGGTAGGGAAAAACCACTTTGTTTGACGATAAAGTTAACTTTCCGGCATAGTTCTTACCATACACTGTTTCTTTTTCAGATCAGCAACGTGATTTATCTATTCTTCCCGCCTTTTCTTATGTAAGTAAACTTTACTAGTTTTTGAATTGGTAATGTTCGTGGAACATACAAATATTCTACTTACCATTTAATTTGTGACGCACATCAAATCTCAGTACTCGCTTTGTTTCACAATCAAACCTCATTTTCTCACCGTTTATATCGCTTATCTAATTTGAAATACAGATAACCTTGTCAGGGAGGAAAGGGATTTTTAGCTAAGTTTTATCTTTAACACAAACTATGTCGTCCTTTCACCGCTGAACTTTTTCACAAACCGAATTTGCCTCTAAATCCCGAGTCGGGATGCATAATATATTATTCATGTTGATGCCAATCTAAGACATATCTTAAAATCTGACTTGATTGATTCACGGAATGTTTTAACAATTTTAAAAACACTCTAAAACAAAGCCAAACTCGGTATCCTCATGAAAGCATTTAATCGCTAGATTTTTTGAGTTCTAGAAGAATAAAGGCGACAGGTATTTCACAATACAAAAGTGCAGGTAGTTTATATGCAAACGTCTAGAAGTTTTTTTTGCCGTTTGAATGCTCGAGATCGAATATTATCTCATTCCCAAAATGCAAAAGGAAAGTACGTTATATTTATTTTTTTAACTGATTGAATTAATTAGTCCGCGAACAGGCTCACTGTAGGCTATTAAATTGATCAACAACTAGTGTTTCACTGTAGCTTACACGTACTTCATCACTTCAAAGAATTGAAAACAACAATTCAATGATTGCTCAGTGGACCACATTAGCATTCTTTACAAAATCAGTACTTGTGTGTACATGTGATGTACAGTCACTCAACTAACTGCGAAAAAACTCCAAACTTACAAAAGCATCGCGAATGTTTTTAAAATGTTCTTAAACATAATTGTAAGTATATATTGGATATGCAGTTGTTATTTTCCATTCATACAAACCAACCGGAAGAACAGATACACGTACGCATTCTCTGAATTGGCCGCTACCTTGACCGGCAATTAAGAAAGAAATATAATAACAAATAAAAAAGATATGAAACAAACTTGTACATGCACAACACTAAAGGTGATGTTGCACTGATGAACATTAGCCGAGAAAAAATATTTCTATGATCGTGTACAGTATCCAAAATAAAAGTTCTTTGCCTTTCCTCAGCCTCGGGTATGTTCTTAGCATGTTCTTAAATTTTGGACATTTTTCAGCCTCATGTTCTTATAAAGAAGGTTCTTATAAAAAAGAGAGTGTACACATACATATATACACTAAAACTTTTAAATTCTCTTTCTTATAAAATCAAGGTATCTTTATCGGCCATATTCCAAGCATGTTGACGCTGGAGTCAATGTAATCTGGGTCCTCATGGTTGTAATTGGAGTGAGTTCTGCTTATTTCCACGCCACACTCAGTCTGGTTGGTCAATTGCTGGACGAGGTAGCCATCTTGTGGGTTTTAATGACGGCCTTCGCACTGTGGACACCTAAATGGCTTCTTCAGTACGAACCTTTTAACGGCAATAGGTAATTAGTAGTATAAATTATGTTGTTATTCAAGTCGACACCTTTCTTTCTATTTATTTATTTACCATGTTGGTCTAGACTATTACAGACCCGGCCTCTTAATAGACCACAACAACGGGATTACCCTACTCCTTTCGAGAAGTATGTGGGTTCTTTTGAGTTCCCCGATAGAACGTTTGAGAGACGTTAACTCAGTGAGAAAATACCATAAATTATCTGTATAGAAAACGTATTTATAATTTGTTTACTTCCCTCTTACTTTAATTCTCACCTGTTTGAACTTGAACTTGCTCTCATTTTGAGCTTATTACTCATATTTAAGTGTTGCCAGTAGCAATAGAAGTTGCGTCGGTTGAAACAACTAATTTTTTGAGAGAAAACATTTGTGCTCGTCCCAGAAGTTCTAAGACCTCGTTTGGACACTATACCGGATCAGGGGTTTCAATAAAATGAACTACTAGGAGTTCGGAATAAACAGAGAAGAAGTTGGAAGTTTATCGATCGCGAAGGCTAGATTTACTCCTATGCATAGACTGGGTAGACTATGGTGAAAATGGGCGGTGGAAATGAAACCACATGACGCTACAGTGTAAACAGTTCCTCGATGCATAAAATATACGCAACATTATTTCAGTTAATCAGTTTATGTCTTTCTTGTTCGAACTTTATTATAATGCTCTTCTAAATTTCCATGAAGTTGACAATCATTACACCAGGAAATCCATTTATCTAAAGTGCTGTGTACCTACGTGGAAATAGTTTATATTCAAATTGTTTTTGGTTATTTTGGTGAGAACTAGTAAATAAATAAATGAGTAGATAATTAAATGAATAAATAAATAAAATCATATTTATCATTTTCGAACGCGTTGTTTTCAGTCAATTTGGAAACGGCACGAAAAGTGTGCCGAGAAAAATTCGTTTATTGAAGTGTAAACTGAAGACATATCCGCTGTGGTTTCTATAACTTCACAAAATCTGTCCGGTGTATTGTGAACGAGGCCTCAGCAATTGTTATTTATCACGCTGCGGTGTGCAGGTAAACGAGTGAAATTTGAATAACAAAATTCAATGTTTATAAATATAATCGCTTACAAGTGACTGGTCAATATTTGCATTTCCAAACTTAACGAACCACAAAGGTATTGATAATGGCAAAAATACAATAGTAATCCTAATAATACGAACATAAGTGCGAAGAAAAATTTCACAACTACAAATGAACTTTTCGTGTTCCCATTATTTCACTAAGATCATAATCATTTTTACCATATCGTCATTACTGTTTATGTTGTTTTCAGGGACAGGTTCAAGTGGCTCTTGGGATTATCAGCCTTTGCACTTACATGGCTTAGTTTTGTCTACCCTGTCGCAAACGCCTTTGTTCTTCTGCTGGCTGCTTTACCATTAGTTCTAATGCTTTTTGCACAATTACAAAGGTAGGTGTACAATACACAACCATCTTCAGTGCAGTTGGTAATTAATTATTCAAATGTACACGTGGAATTTCCGTGGATTCCACATCTAATCAAAACCCTTTTCAATCCATTTGCGCTTTCGACATTTGCCCATCTACAATTAGCAACGATAAAATGGTATAATTTCGTTTGCATCTCAGAAAAGTCAACTCAAGTTTAAAAACTTTCCCTGGTAACAGTATCAGTGCTTTCTCCAAAAATAGCGACTCATTTCTCGGTCCGTGTGGGACAATAATGAATTTAAACAGCAGGTGGAAGATGCAGCTGCGAAACAGAATATAATAACAGTCAGCGGGAGGTGAATCTCTGACGGGTAGCATGTTTTACAAATTCTATTTTAATCAAACTTCAAGTATATTTCCAGGGGTGATCCATCAGGCGAGAGAAAATTCAGGGTCAGTAGAAAATAAAGGTCAAGGTCACCACTTAACCTCATACCCAGGTTCTTTCTCGTCCCGAGAAAAGAGGGAGAGGGAAGAGCCTGGGTACGAGGTTAGCTTCGCTCAGCAGTCAATATTTTGAAGACTGGCAAGGGTTATAAAATATGACAAAAACAACTTATAATAAATGGTCAAATACAGTTTAATTCCTTAAGATAGTCCATATCTGAATTAATGTTATATAATTTGCCTTTCTCTAGATGTTCAAATCAGAAAATTGTCCGACTTGGTTACATTTCCATAATCTGGTGGTTTTTGGCCACCTCATGCTGGCTAAGCGACCGCCTCTTCTGCGTTTTCTGGAAGTCGGTCTCATTCCCCTACGTACACTGCTGTTGGCACGTCCTCATACTCATTGCAGCATACATGGGTTGCGTCCTCGGTGCCTACTTCTACGCAGCGTCTGATTTCCCAGAACTAAAGCCAAAGATCATTTACTGGCCGGAGAGCTCGTGTGAATGGGGACTTCCCTATGTTGCTGTTACAACGGCAGCGGGCAAAGATGTACAGGCATAACAAAGAATAGTTGTTTTGCAATAGTTTATATGTGCGAGTCAATTCCAGCCGCGAGCATCCCCCTGGGCAAACCTCGGGCATTTGGTACACGATGAGCCCCCGGGGAGCAGGGCATTTAGCAGTTTTAAAATTTATAGTGTCCCGAACCCCCGGACATTAGCAAACAACAAAAAGACATGCTTCATAACATCCTCTCGTCTTTTCCGACGGCGCTCAGATGTCAAGGGTTTCAAACACCGTCATTTTGGACTAAGAACATTTATCGAGCATAAAAGACCTTTAAAAGCAATAAAACCATTTGCTTTGTCTTTGTTCGGTCGGAGTGCCTCATTTTGTGACCTGTACTATGCAGTTCTATTGGGCTGAAATAGTTATGTTTATTAGAAAATGGCAACTAATATTTTTGTATATTGGTCTGATCAGACTGGGGGGCCGGGCATTTGACCATCATAGTACGAACGGGGAGCGGGGAATTTGCCAACGAAAATTGCCCACTGGGTCGGGCATTTGACCATTTTTTCAAATGCCCGGGGTTGTTGCCGGGGGGGATGCTCGCGGCTGGAATTGACTCATATTAAGGACCGACCATTTGATCTCGGGGGGGAAGGGGATGGTGGAAGACATTGTAAAAAAATCAAATATAAATGCGCGATTGAACCAGGCGAACAAAAAGGTTTGTACGCCGAAAGGTTATTAAGATAATGTATTGGAAAACAGAAAAAGTGTTTTTGACGAAGGTTGGCCAAGACAAAATAGTTTTCACAGAAACCGTTCTTCCACCCACCGCCCCCCAAGATGAAATGAACCGTCTTAATTTTTACAATTGGTTATAAATATATTGTTTATTTATTTATTTATTTATCTATTTATTTATTTATTTGATTGTCTATAAATATTTATTACACAAACCCAATGTGGACGTATGGTGCTTCAGTTGTCCATTGCAATAATACAGACCCATATACTTGGGCAGGGTGGACTACTGCAACTATCTGAAATATATGAACTGGTTGTAATTCCAGAACATTTTCCTGCTACTCACAATAGGTATAAGGCCACTGGAAGTAGGATTTCTGGTTCCTGCAGCCAAAAAACAAAATTAGGTGAGCGATTTTCATCAACTTTCGTCTTTCGTCACTTATTTTTGAGGTAAAGAAGTCTGAAATTTATTACTCGGAACCTAGTTCCACAACTTCAAAGAACGGGCATATCTTCGGACAGTCAAAATTGTACAGAAATGGAGAAAGAAAACCAAATAACAATTACAGTTGTTGCGTAAAACCCATTGTAACACTTGACCACGGTCAAATGCCAATCTTGTCACTTTCGGGTGCTTCGTCGTTGGAAAAAAACAATCTGCGAAGAACGATGAAATATTTTGATGCGGCAGAAAAAATCCATGCGGGTCCTGACGCGAACCAGAAAATTAACTTCCATCGGCCTAAAGGCCCTTTGCAGCACGTCATCAGCCTCATTATACTGAACCGCAAGAGGTCCCAGCGTGCGTGCGAAACAGCATAAATTCATATCCTTGATTCAGCTCGAAACATGCAAAACATAAGATTTTTAAAGTTGGATTTTTTTCTAAGATAATTTTTAATAAACGCTGTTTTCGCACCCAAGTTGGGACGCATGCGGCTCAGTACGATGAGGCTAGTCGTGTGTTACAAAGGGCCTCTTGAAAATATTTAATTACGATTAGTTAGTGGTCAGTAAAGGTTCTCTTTGTTAAAATAACGTGGCGCTCCGCTACAGATAAATCCTTTAATGTCGGGCCTATTATATTTATCAAGTAGCTTTAATTGCAACAACTTGTAAAACGGATCAGAAACTTTAATTAATTTTCTTTTTTTCAAAATTACAGCTTCATGCTTGAACTTTTAAAATTGGGTATGAGTAACTTAACCCTAAAAGCTTAGGTTACTTTGTCAAACGTTATGCTTGAGGTGGGGGCATTTTGTCCCCCCCCCCCCTTATTTTCCAAACGGTTAAGGAATTTTCATACAAACAATGGTCAATTTATTCACTGCTGTTGCCATGTTAACAAATGCAAAAATTCAAACGGGAGGATTTCGGCCTCCATCTTGGGTTTTCGACTTTAAATATTTTTATTAGTTTTAAGACATGTTATTGGAAATAGTTAGAAAACATCGTTTTATAGGCTAAAACTAGAAGAACATAGTTTACATTCATTTTTAACAAAAAGTTACAAATCCACCTGTCGTGACTTACCGTGATGACGTCATCAGCGATGACATCATCTAATTAACGTCAAAAGATAGACCGAAAAACTAAGGGGGAGGGGAAGAGGCTCAGATTTACGGGCTTTCATCTTTTTCCAATAAGTGAATAGTTTGGGAGGGGGGGAGGAGTTCTGACTAGTGACTCGATATTGTAGTGCTGGAGACACTTTTCTCGGTAACTATCTATAATCCCTGAACTGCTTTACCACTTTCTACCACAAAAGCACCACTGTTTTTTACGTATTTGGAAATGTTAATTTAATCTTGCGTCTCATGCCTTATAACTAGACCGCACTCAGTTTTTATAAAATGATAGGTTTATATTTTTATAGGTTTTATCAATACCGTTATATATTTATTCACCACAGTTATATTTTCACCCAGTTACAATGTAGCAGCAGTTATGACATAGAGCGGTTTTCACTTGAGCGAACGCCAATCGAGTTTCTGCGAACACTCTACGAACGCGCGTGCCGATTGCATGTTGGAACATGTTCATTTGACGTCGTGTTCAGATTTTGATTTGTCGGGCGAACAAGATTCTGTACACAGATAATCAATCAATTGATAACAAAGTTGCGTTTCAACAGACTGTTAATGAATAGCTACAGTTTGTAAGTCTTTTGTAACTGGACAAACGATCAGTTTGACTAAAAACCACTAAATGCTTTCCTCGCATTGGAAGATGAAATAAAAAGTAAACATGTAGCGAACTAGTTTATCAAGGCCAAACGGAAATCGCTCTATTACATTTAAAAAAAACATATTGAACAGTTGTCTGTTGTATATCGGGATTTATTTTTTATGAGTCAGGCCGTATTTTGCGAGCCTTTAAGCCTGCTTCACACTAGCGACGCAATCGCAATCACAATCGCAAAAAAGGATTTTCCTTTTTCTTGCGTCAGTGCTTGCTACCACTTGTTTTCTTTACTCTTGCGTTTGCGATTGCAATTGCGATTGCGTCGCTAGTGTGAAGCACGCTTTAGTGCTTTAGGGCACTTGTAAACAATTAGTAACTACTAAATTATTCGAGAGTTTGTTGGATGTACTTGATGTTCATAATTATTGAAGGAACTAATAAAGTATTGTCGTTGTCACTTCTACATGGCATCTCTCATAAGAACAAGGAACTTTAGACCGCTGTAACTTTGGTTTGCCTTCCCTAAACAGGCCCGTAGCCAGGATTTTTCGTGGGTGGGGGTGCATACCTCAAGAACCGGGGCCAAATAATGTTGGAATGATAGACCATTCAAGTTCAGAAGACACAAGGGTTCTAGCTCCTGGGGGGGTGCGTGCACACACCCCTGCCTACGGGCCTGCTATTTAAAGTTAATGCGCAATTTTTTAAAAGACAGGACATTTCAGGATTGTAAGAGATTTTTTTTAATTGATTTTACTTTGCTCAAAAGATTCAATTTAACTGTTGTACTATACCGTGATTTTGACAGCCTTTTCCGTGATATTTTGTATATTTAAAGAATTACGAGTTTTACAAGAGCTTGAAAGAAATCAGCTGAGGAGGGCGGGGGTCCCTTATATAAATCGCACTGCTTTTTGCTGGCAGTCACCTTTTGGAAAATCCATCCAGACACACACACACAAACAAACAAACAAACAAACACCTGCTAAACATAAAAGACCGATTTAGGCGAGTTGTGTACCTAAAGGCATATATATGGTGAGAGTGGAGTAGCAGCTACATTAATTCATTTTCGACAGCCCACAGAGGCCTTCACAGTAATGAAAAACGACTTCAAAAGAAAACACTTAAAAACTCTCTAAAGGCTTGCAGATCACTGAAAACAATTTATTGTTAAAAGCAGCTTAGCCAAGTACTTTGTTCAGTTGATAACTGTAAAAATACGAGCCAAAGTCAACAAATTCACTCGCGTATAATAATATTATTAGTAATCTTTATTTAAATCTGTTCAATGATATTATAAACTGTAACACAACTATAGAAAATAGACTCAATCTAAATACCCTGCTGTTCAGTGTTTCTACAGCCTGATTGAGACAAGTGAAAAATTGTCTAAAATTTCAGTTGAAAATGTCATTTCTGGTTAACGTGAATAGAGGT
>JAOBYH010188977.1:0-10351 GCA_025403525.1 Umimayanthus kanabou
CCTTCACACAGCTCTCCGTAGAGTAGCTGTTTCGGGATGCGGTGGTCTTCCATCCTGATGACATGGCCAGTCCAGCGCAGTTGGGCTTTGATCAGCATTGAGTCAATGCTCTGCGACTCTGCTCTCTCAAGTACTTCCAGGTTCAAGATTTTGCCTTCCTCCATATAAGTACTAGCGAAAATTTAGTAAAAGGGACGGCCAGTAAAAGTGCAGTGTTGGATTTCAAGCTGTGGAATGATTGTCCTTTGACTCTATACAAACTGCTTATTTACCGAGAGGGTCAAGGTCAATGCGTCAAGGCTGAAGTTTGAGATTTCCCATAAAGACCGATCGGTAAAGAAGTGTTTTATTACATGGCACTTTTTACAAGAACGATATCAACAATGTCTTAGTGGAAATTCTTTACTTGGCACATCCGGTTATGCGTGCGCAGGTCATTAAATGCCCGTGGGGTGGCATTACGGGGGATCCAGCCGAACCGCTCAGAACCAATCAGAACGCGTGAATTATCCGATAGTATGATTTTGCAATATAATGAATAATAATAATAACAATCATTATTGTATGGCAAAGATACTTCGCCCGTTCTGATTGGTTTCTGAGCGGCCCGGATTTCCAATCATGCCCTCGGGTATTACGGATTATTGTTAATGACCTGCGCGCGCAGAAGTAAAGAATTTCCGCTTGCATTGTGTCATTGTCGGTTTTAAAAAATATGCCAAATAATAAAATACTTATTATCTTTGAACATTCGGTCTTTACGGGAATTCATGTATCAAAATTTAGCTTTCACGAATTCACCTCGCTATCGCTCGGCCAATACAGCAAGGCCTCAGTTTGATATTTCCCGTACAGACCTCCCTCTCGGTTAAGGAGTTGTTAGTAACAGTAATAATAATAATAAGTCTCCGTGACAACTGATGTTTAAAATGTTAAAGCAAAGCGTTAACTATGCGACTCGATTTTCAGCTTCAATTTCCCTACTTTTTTTGTGAGTCAAAGATAAACACACACACGTACCCAAACTCTAACTTTGCCTGAAAAAAATCCTTACACAAGAGTCTGTAAATTCTGGCCCTTTTTTGCTTGCAGGCACACTTCATTTAGTCCTGTCAGTCCCAAACACGTCATATGACGTATTGCTAAATTCTCCTTAACTGTCTCTAGAGTTATCTTGTAAACAGGCCGAGATAATTTTGCTTTTTATCTTAGATGAATTGCTCTGTATTATCATTTGTTTTATTCTCATTACCAAACAACATATTTTATGTGGAAAAAGTAAGGAGAACTTATTTACTGATAAACTGGCTGGGTCTGAAAGGAGCAGACCTCAACCAACTTGTACCCCTCAACGTATTGCATCTTGCTGCTGCACATTTTGATCTAGTGAGAATGCCATATAAGGAATTATTTAATGAAGTCTATATAATATACAGCATACGGCATGGAGGCATACTGTCGACTGCTTTTTTCTGATATTCAATTATTTTTCCGTTCGTTTCACCGTGCATGAGTTTGGTATGTCACGATACTCTGTCTAGCCACATAATAATACTCTTTTTCAAGTCACTTATATTCTAAGCAAACCATGTTACTGAAGAGTTCGCAGCGGCAGCATACGAATTATCGTAAGGCTTATGACAGTTACTGAAAATCGTCAAACGTTGTCGGTAAAGCATGTGTTGATTTTGAAACGGTCAATTGGTGGAAACAGCCCACTGGAATTTTCAAAAAGACAACCGCCGATATGTTGCGTTTAAATGAAAGGACTCGTGAAGACATGCCGGCTGGTAGCTCCCTGTCGAGTATTGTACGAATAAGCTAGCTAGTGTGTAGAAAATTATGGTCAGATACAGTATTCGTAAAAAGAAAAATACTGGAAGTGCGCTCAAGACTGAAGTGTTGCCTTGATTAGATTAAAAGTTTTCTTATCAAGAGTTACCTTAAAATTCCAGGCGATTTTTTGGGCGTTCTATAAACGGGAGTTCTTCATTCCAAACGAGAGCTGTCTATTTTGACTAACGCGTAACATATAATTTATGCACATAGAAAAAAGAACTTTAGGGGTGTGTCGTTGTGCCATCAGTTTAAAATTAAATATTCAGATCTGAGCATGATTCATTTTCTACTTCCACCAAGGTAGTCTTTCATTGGAGGATCTAAATAAGGAATAAATTGCGTTTGTCAAACGGTGACTGAAATAGATCAACCAACAGCAAGTTTATTTTTACTGATTGAGTTTATAACTAAGAGAACAGCGATAATATAAGAAAAAAAACGGAACGAAGTCACTAGTTCGAGTAAAATTTCTGTCATGGTTATAAATGTGCATTAAAATTAGGATTGTGAAACTTGCCGGCGAACCAAATGTACCATTGTTGATGTGAGAATGATTAATTTACAAAACAGGTGCAGAAAAAATCTGACGCTCAAAAACGAGAATAAAAATTCAAAAGCTTTCGAAAACAATGTTATGATAGCTGATGAGAAAGTAGAGAAAATCACTCCATTACACTGAAGTTTCAGCTATTTTAGCGTTCTCGATTCATTTATGAAGGACATTCTCGAAAAAAGATTGCATTTTTCCCTTCTGCTTTATTCAACCAATAAGATGAAAAACTCGGACACAAAATTCGTTTCCTTGTTTGTACCAAGTAACAAACTGTAAACTTAACAGGCCAATAGGAAGCGAGGGTACAACCCCTTTAAATCCTGTAAAGACATAACTGAGCTTTATTGAACGATAGAGTAATTGCAAAAGCATGTATATTAATAGCAGGGGTGTAGTCAGGAGACAAAGGGAAACTGTTGGGGGTAGGGACACGTTTCATTTTGTACCAAACACAAATCAAACAAAATATAAACTGAAGAAAGACCCGGGCGCCATTAAAGAACCCTGAAGACAATCTTTCTTTCCTAGTCAGGTTAGTGCAATATTTCGCTTCATAAGTAAGATTTTATTCTAGTTTTACTACTAACAGTTAGGGTACTTCTGTTTTCGCCTAATAAAAGCCCAAGAATTTTCTCTTTGGTACTGCAAAATTTGTTTTGTTTCTAAAGAAATGAGTCTGTGCGGTTAGAAGTTATTTGCCAAATCTTTCTCTTTACTTTTCCTCAGCGTTCTGCTGTATACTTATTATTTTCTTTTAAGATTTGATTGTTTTTCGACGATACTGACTATAATAAACTTACTCGGCCAATGCTTAGAGTTTATGCAAATCAATGATGGCAAAGTAATATGTGTTTCTTTGCAATAATCTTAGTTATCTCACTAGAATTTACTAACCCACAGCGTGCTACAGTTCTTGAAACTCTTCTTCTGATAAAAAAAAAAATTATTATCAGCATTTTTTTTCCCAAAACTTGGAGTTAGGCGTTTTCTCTCGAAGTACATTGTCTTGATTCGGTAATTCGATTTCAAATTTAGTATACAGTTTTTCGTCATTTCATGGGCGTAAACTCAAAATATAACCAAGCAAATAAAGTTTACGTTAATTCTTAAAATTTAAAGGCTTGTTGTAAAGATTCCTTTAATGTGCAAAAGTAAACTGCCAGTCTATATTTTGAGAGAGCTCGCACATATGAATATACCACCGAGAGATTAATCAGCTAAGTTCAAACCCATTCGCACTGATTTGGAAAGTATAATTTTCATACAAGCGTAATATTTCTGCTCACAGAATTGAATCGACTAGACACTTTTACAGTCAGTCTCAATTGATTTGACTTCATTTCTCTGTTTCAAAATCATAATTTTCTTGAGACAGCTGGCAAAATTCAGTGACACATATATAAATTTATCGGTTTTCTTTTAGTTATTTATCGAAGAATAACGCCTCCGTATTTCCTCAGATTCATCTTACAGCTGAGAATGGACGCGCCGGTTTACATGAATGGCACAAAGGATGGGCTTGAAAAGAAACTCTCGCTAAAACGCGTGCTTTCTCGCAAGCAAGAGTTACAGAACGAGATTGAAGGCCTGGAGAAGGTTCAGAAGTGTTTAACACGACAGAGAGAAGATCTTGAGTTTCTCACGAAGAGCGTCAAGAAATGGGCGAGCGATTTCAACAAGGTGGAGCGAAATAATCAAGGTGTGCCGTATGTGAGAAGCATTAAGGAAATGTGCAACAACATCGAAGTACAACTGACCGACATCCACGGAGATTTCTACTTCAGGATGCAGAATCTAGTAACAGCGGATGTGCCGTGTTTTCAACAAGTTTACGAAGGACTTGAACTGTTGAAGAAACAAGTTGGAAAGATTTTGCACGATGATACGGCGTACAAGGCGTCCTTTATTGAGGAAATCCGACAGTTATTCGGGAAACTGATTGGAGTTTCAGAAACTATGCTTGATATATACTTCGAGAAATAAATTTTATTTGTGCATCAAAGTTAACACACTCAACGGCGATGTTCTAATGTCACATTATAAACATAGAAATAACCCTAGCAACAAATTATTAACATTAAAATCGCAGTATAAAAGCTGGATGATTTCACTTCAGGAACTGTTCATATGTAGCATTTGTTCTTCAGCCCCCTTCACTTGCTGTTATTGCTGTTACTTACAAAATTGTAATGAAGTAAGTGCAGAAACGCCTCAGGTGAATTGCAAAATGTACCACTGATAACTCAAAAAACGAAAGTGATGGAAGATAAAACTTACTAGAAACACGAATTTAAAATTAAAGTAAATTTATGTTTTAAACAATCGTCAATCTTTTTCAATAACACAAGGAGTTCGAATATTTTATGATGCACATCAGAAAATCTGAATAGAACCGTGTAAATTATATACTAAGGAACCAAAATGGAAATTGCCAGTTCATTTTATAACCATACACATTATCTCGATGGAATGGTTCCCATACTCCATAGAAATCACCCGATTCTATAGTCTTGTATATTTAATGTCTTATCAGATGCAAATTCACGAGACTATAATTATAATACTTGGCCGTGATCAAGATACACGGTTTCAATCTTTCTTGAAACGCCTCAGTTTTGCACCAGTTGACAGAGAGTGCGTCAAAACCATAAATTGCTTTCGTTTTTTTAAAAAAATGGCATCTTTCATCTTTCGAGAAGCCATATGCATTAATCCGATTGACAGCGGCTAAAACATGCGTCAACATCAGTCTTACTAACAAGCAGTTATATCACAATATGTTTTCGAGTCTTAGAAAGTCAGGTTGATCTACCAAGTTTTGTTATATTCGATCGCTTGTTATACCTTCCTCATGATATCCTTTTTCTTCTTCTTTTCTTTTTTATTAACCCAGCGTTACAAGAGACCGAAAGTACTATTTCTAAACCTCATATATTAGACTGCTCAATAGTACACTGTTGTCTGATATCTTCAGCTGCTAGTCGCATGCACTAACTTAATTATTCTGCCAAGCCAGACAAACGCAAAACATTTCCATATTTGTCCAAGAGAAAATACTTAAATTTGTGTACAGATACATTAGCTAGACACCGCAACTGAAGCTGTACAGGTATATTCTACAGACATTTGGTGCGAGATTCCACAATCGAGTGTTAAAGATATTTTATTCGCTCTCCAGGGGTTTAACTCGAAGTTAAAATGCTGAACACTTCGCTCTTATTAAATTTCTCCTTCATCACACTTATTTTCAAACGTGTTCTGATTTTGAAGATGAACAGACTAAAATTTTGTCTTGGCTTTGTATTACAATCGCATATAAACAAAAAGAGGAAATTTGCGCTTCCAGAACCTCGTATAGAAACAATGCATACGATTTTTAGGAAAATGGGAATAGTAATAAAGCTCTCTTTTTTGAAAAGAAAATTGGAGATACAGACTAAATCTCGATAGATTTTCAGTTCTTATGAATCCTGCTTGCTTCATAGGTTACTTTTACATGGGAAAAACATGAACATGTTTAAAGCAGTCTTTCCCTGCTGGCACAGAGAAATCAAGCACTGTATTAAAGTTTCATTTGCCTGTGAAATGAAAATATTTAGGAAATGTCTGCTGGAAGCGAGAATTTATAAGCGAATTTCTGAAATGAAACGGACTGAAAGTACACGCAAAACTCTTTAACTTTTTACTTCAGAATTTGCTGTAAAAGAAGGCATGAAAGATATTTTAAGAAAAAGAAAAAGCAAAACCAGACGAGGACCAAGCAGAAACCATCTCTCATCAAAAGCACCTGTTTCGTAAAGCAGCGATAAATCAACCAATCGCGTGTGACGCCATTGTTCTTTGGGTTTGCCGACTAACAGATCGGAAACTCAGACTGTGAGCTTGGTGAAAAGCGAAACACACCTTTCATAGCCACTCTTCGACTCTAGATTTATGATTTGCCATCACTAGCGGCTGCGAATGTAAATAAGTTATCGTTTAAACTTTACCTGAAATTATTGTTAAAGGACAGCTGCTGTTTCTGAAGCGAAGAAGGTAAGAAATATTCAGTTCAGTTTTTGTACAACTTCTGTTTGTAAATCAGCTGCCACTAATGACAAGATAGAAGCAACTGAAGTAAAACTGCTCACTGGAGCCATACCAGGATTCGCTTTGATGTCATGATGGCTCGTTGAGAGGGAAGCGAGTTCTTTTTGTGCTTCGTTTTACAAAGATTGTCTCAAACATACAATATTGAATTGCTATAACTCTAACTTCAAGGGAAGCGGTTTTGAAAACTTCGACATGAAGGTTTTTAGTTTTTATTTCTATAATTCATTTTTCAGAAAACAAAATGTATGCTCTTTGCAGAAAATTAAATTTCCTTCCCACACATATATTTTACATAAAATTACCAAAGAAAATTAAAACTGGAATTTGTTGTGAAAGAACTCATGAATATCGAATGTGACCGAACGTTCAACGTCTGTCAAACAGATTATATACATAAAATAGTTAAAGGTTTGTCAAATTAATTGGCTGAACTTAAAATGGTGAAATCATTGCCCTTGTCGGTTTTGCAGTTTTGTGTTTCATTCCTGTAAGTAGCAACTTTTGTTTTAAAAGTAAGCCAGCACATGGAAACAAATAAGAAATTTCTTTTGGCGAAGTGAAACGTGGGACACAACTCTCTTTTTTGAATATATGATTATACTGTCAGATTACTTGGAGTACGACCTGATATACCGTAATTGCTTTGGCAATAAAACTTTTTCTTTGCTATAGAAAACCAACCGCAACATTTGTATGGAGGGAAATCAGTCTTAGTAACTCTCAGTAATAATAGTATATTTTCCTCGAGCCATTTTCTTTCTTTCTTACTACCAGAAAAAGTAATAATTATGATGAATTGGTAACAGAATTTTGGGGCGTCCAATATGTCTATATCTATAATCATAAATTGGCTTTCCTGTTCGCTTGATCATTATAGAACGAATTGAACTAACATTATCAATATCACTACCATTATCATTATCATTATCACTATCACTACCACCAAGAGCAATACCACTACCATTACTACCATTACAATTACCACTTCTACTACCACTAAAACTACTACCATTACTGTTACCACTACCACTACTACCATTATAACAACAATAGTGATTCATTGGCATTTTTAAAAACAATGTGTTTACATCAGTGTGAATCCAATAAATTATATAGAAAATTTATAATTAGTGCTAATAATAACTATAGCATTAATTCCACTTTACTTTTATGGTATTTGAATGATCAGACAGAGTAAAGTTTACAGCAAATTTGATGAAATAAGAATTGATTTTTCTACGAATTACCGTACTAAATAAATCTCCATAACTTCACAAATATACCTAATAGTGTGATAAAAATTAGCATTATATAACTACTACTACTACTACTACTGCTGCTGCTGCTACCACTACCACTACCACCACTACTACCACTACCACAAAAAAGCTGCATTTTCAGATTTGATTAAAAATGAAATGATCAAAGCCAGTTATGAAATTATAGCGAATGTATACATTAAGCTGTTTAATTTGGTTTTAAAAGCAGGAATATATCCACATTTTTAGTGTTTCGGAGTTATTACTGCTATTTTGAAGTCTGGGAATAAATTGGATCCTGCGAATTATACAGGTAAATTTCGACTCAAATGGTCGAAGATCAACGCTTACAAAACTATTTAACTCAAGTAACATTAGTTTGACAATTCACCTAGCCAATTATATTCACAAATGTTTCTCGAAAAGAAAATAGAAAATAGAAAATAGAAATGGAAATATGATCACTATTTAGACAAATATAGTTATGTTACTGTTTTTGGTCTTAATGCTAAATCATTAGATTAGCGAGTATTGCTTAATTGATATTACGATAATGACCTTATGTACTTACATATACACTTGTGATTTTTGTAGTTACATCTTGTGTGTTTTTTATGTGACTTTTGTATTGTAATTTGCATGTAATTTCGAAAGCTTTGGCAATATGTAAAACATCTTGATATCATACCAATAAAGCATACTACTACTACTACTACTACTACTACTACTATTACTACTACTAACACTACCACCACCATTACCACTACCACTACCACCACCACTCCCACTCCCACTCCCAATACCACTACCACCACCACTACCACTACCACTATCACTACCACCACCACTACCACTCCACCACCATTACCACTACCACTACTACCACCACTACCACTACCACTACCACTACCACTACCACTACCACTACCACTATCACCACCACTTCTGCTACTGCTACCACTGCCACCACCACGACTGCCACCACTACCACAACCACTACTGCTACCACTCCACTACCACCACAACTACCACTACCATTACCACCACCACCACCACTACAACCACCACTACCGTTATCATTACCACTACCACCACTGCTGCCACCACTACCACTAACACCACCACTACCACTACCACTACCGCTACCATTAGCGCCACCATTATCGCCACCACTACCACCACCACTACCACCACTACTACCGCTATAACTACCGCTACAACTACCGCTACCACTACCACTACCACCACCACTACCACCACTACTACCGCTACAACTACCACTACAACTACCGCTACCACTGCCACTACCACTACCACTACCACTGTATGTCAGTTCTGAGAAAGCATTCTATAAGATATACAAGATCGAAGTACATGAGACAAGTAAGTGCAACAAGGATGTGTAATTTTTTATTTTAATGACTTATAGTTTGAACGATTACTTTCCATAGAAAGTCTCTTAAATTCGAACCAATATGGCGTTATCTAAAATAAATCACATATTACAGAGTAACTCAGAGCTTGGTTGACCATTGGCAAGAACCCTGAGCCTATTTGGGATTCACAGAACATCCCTGGCGACCCTTTGCAGTCTTTGCAATCCTCCTCTTACGCGATTCCTTCTAAGGGACTCACTTGTGATAAACATCCCGCAGTTTAAAGTTTTGCCTCTTTCTCCAGATAAAGGTCCAACATGGCAGCAGTCGCAAGCAATGGTACTGGTCAGCTGATTGTCCAAACACAGAAGCTGTCAATCAAAGATGTCACGTGTGACACCAGACGGTTGAAAGACAAAATCAGCAAGCTTGACAAACTTTATAACACCATGCAGCAACAACAAGACGACATTCAATGGTTGCTCGAAGCAGTCATTAAGTGGAACGATGATTTTAAGAATATCGTTCGCTTTAGCCAAGGTGTACCGCAGATGCGGGCAACAAAAGATATTTGTAGTAAGATTAAGAGCACAATGATAGCTAACGGCGAGTTTGACCGCACAGTGAGAATCTTGGTCAAGGAAGATGCGCCATGTTTCTCGAGAGTCATGGATTTGTTCGAACAACTGAAAGGAAAGTTAGACGAGCGGTCTCCGAATGCGAAGTTTTCTGAAGAGATCCGGCAGTTGTTTGGAGAAATTATCGGGACCCTTTCTACAATACTGAACTACTTTTACGACCAATAATGTCAAATTGAAGAACAGCATCCGTGTACTAAACTGTTACTTGAAATGACTGCCTCTCAAAGTAAAACTGAAATAAATGAAAACTACGTTTGACACAATATTTAATTAACAATTACTTAACACAAACTATAACAAAATCGGTTTAGTTTTTGTACATATAACACGATATGGGCTCGTATCTCGGGATGAAATAACTCTAAACAAGAGGCTACATATATACATATATACGTTTAACGAATTTCCTGAACTCAAACAATATTATAAAACCAAACCAAATCGGATTTAGGAAATCTTTTAGGACAGCTGATCACATTTTTGTCCTAAAAACAATCATAGATTCTTATTTCAAAGATAACAAAAAGCTATATGTTTGCTTTGTTGACTTTAAAAAAGCCTATGACTCTGTTTGGAGGAATGGCCTTTTTT
>JAOBYH010189088.1:0-10350 GCA_025403525.1 Umimayanthus kanabou
GTGGCAGCAAAAATAAATAAATTTTCCTAATTTTTATTTTTTTATTTTTTCCTTTTGTCATAACAATGACAATGTTCCTGAAATATTTGAGACATAAAGTAGATTTGGACCAATTTATAGGTCAATACAAATCCTCTATAAATCCGCGATAGCCTTTGAAAAGTCGATATTAATTCCAATCTCAAATTAAAATCCTGATGCAAATACTTTGGAATAATACCTAAATATTAGTAATTATTTTGTGTAGTTTAGATTTATTATGTCTTCATGAGAGCTGTTTAGTTTTTCTTACTTTTATATCAAAAGAGACCCAAGGTCACGACATAAATTAACTAATTATGCAAATTTATTAGCAATTAGAGTTAAACAAATTATCGATTAATAATTATGACCAAGTTAACTATGTCCATGCAAGGTTTCAAGTCAATCGATAATTAATTAGCTAAAGTAAGGAGGGGGGATGATACAACCCCCATCCCCCCTCCTGAGAGGGAAGGGGTGGAAAAATACCACCTGAGAGAGAGGGTTAATGTTTTAAATTATATTTTGGGCCGTCCCTCGTTGGGACTACGAGTCTGTTCGCCAGCATCTCATCCAGTTTAATATTATTTTTGTAACTTTTGCTTTGTGTTCGCTTTTTTTGTGTTATTTGTGTGTGTGTTTTTTTGTTGTGACCTGAATGGAAGTTTCTAATTAAATTAAAATAAAATAAAATCAGCTGTTTAACCCGGTTTTAAGTTTTTTGGCAAGCTATACAGATTTGCTTGGTCGTCAGGTTGCGTTGCCCGTTAATGTATGTAACTGTACTCTGTGTTGTTGATATGTTGTTGCTCTGGCGCATTAGCAGACAAATGTGGGGCCTCCAAGACTTGATAGACTGGTGGGCATTCCGGCCTGGCGTAAGTGTATTCATCTGGAAATATATATCAGAAAAAATGATTAACAACTGAAACAGTGTATGGTCATATAGATATATGTAGCATATGACTTACAGACACCAGAATATATGATAATATTTCACAAACTCTCTTTGAACTTCACTGGCTGCCTGTGCATTCATTTTAAAATCTTGATCATAACTTTTAAGGCTATCAATGGCATGACACCTAGTAATTTAAGTAATTTAGTCAGTGTCAGATCATCTAATGTATATTCGCTGCGTTCTAATGACACTATATTTTTAGATCGCCCTAGGGGGTCATGCGCACAACTCTAAGTGCTCGCTCTTTTCATGCTGCCGCACCTGCGCTTTGGAATAGTTTTCCGGCAGAACTCCGTGAGCTTAATTCACCTGGTTTATTTAAGAAACAGTTGAAAACATATCTTTTTAAATTAGCGTTTTAAGTAATTTTTATCAGTATAAGATTATAGTACTTTTGCGTGTATTTGAATGTTAGATTGGTGGGAATTAGGATTTTTATGTCTTTTATTTTTTGTGTAAATGTAAAGCGATTTTGATCATTTATATGCTAAAAGGCGCTATAACAATTATTATTATTGTTAGCATCAAGAGTAACTTACATGCAGATACACGTATCAGCAAGCCAAAAAAAAAATAGTAGAAAATAGAAGGCAAACATAGCCTTTATAATCTAGGAGCAATTTCAGTTCACGTAACATTGTTTAACTGTTCTAATTCCAAAAATTTATAATACTGTATTTACCTTGTTTTATCTTTTATCACTTAAGTTACCCAAGTATACATTTAAGTTTGTAATTTGCAATGTAATGATTCTAATGTCTTACCATAGTCTGTTTTGCTGACATTTGGTTGCCCAGTCGCATCAGCAGACGGTTGTGGTCCTTCCAAGACATGATAGACTGGTTGGGATCCCGGCCGAGTGTAAACGTCTTCATCTGGAAATAAATTGGAGACAGTTTAACAAACAATGTATGAAAATAGATATTTTTAGCACCAAGAATAGCGTGCAGGTATCAACCAGCAATAAATAGGAAGAAAAAGAGAAGGCAAACATATCCTTTGTATATAATCAAGGAGCAATCTCAAAAATATCTGCTATTTCTGCAAGCACGATAACAAAATTACTCGTTTCTGGATAGAGTCACTAGACATCGTTTCAGAAAACCATTTACAATCATAACTATAACACATAACTATATCTGTTCCAATTTCGAAATGTGATATTGCTAATAACCTTGCTTAATTCTTTTTATCGCAAGTTTACCCAATATACTTAAGTTTATATTTTACAATATAATGATTCTAGTATCTTACTATACTCTGTTTTGCTGATATTTGGTTGTCCTGTCGCATTAGCAGACGGCTGTGGTGCTTCCAAGACATGATGCACTTGTTGGAATTCCGGCTGCGTGTGAACGTCCTCATCTGAAAGTATATTGGACATAAATGTTTAACAAACAGTGTATGAAAAGAAATACTTCTAGCACCAAGAGTAATTACAGACATCTAAATTAACGGGTAAGGTTGCACTGATAATAATAGCATTATCAGTCACAATCATATACATGAAAAATTACTTGGTTATGTGTAATTCCATGCAGTTACAACTACAGAAAAGACAATCTGATTGGCCCAGAAAAATTGCTATTCAAATTAAACCATCCACGCGCAACAAAAGAGTGGCGTGATCTGACGTGCTATGCATGGTGTGACAAGAAACTTGACAGTCACGAATCTGCTAATTGTAAATATGGATGCCAAGGCAGTTCGTACAATTTGAACAAAATATTTTTAAGGCCCCGTCCACACGTATCCAGATATTTTTGAAAAGGGAGGTTTTTTCTCCGTTTTCGAAAAAATCCGCGTCCACACGTAGCGTTTTCAAATCTTTTTTGCCTGTCCACGACATTTGACGTCATCGTTTTCGAAAACCTCCGTTTTACTCTGTCCACACGGCTCCAAAAAATACCCGGTTAAAAAAACCTGCAGTCTGGAGACCGTTTTCAAAAAGCTCCGGTTTCGGTTACCAAAAACACCATTTACGTGTGGACGGAAGCCGTATCCGGAGAAAAAAAGCTCCGTTTTCAAAAATATCCGGATACTGTACGTGTGGACGGGGCCTAAGTATTTGATTAACAAGTAATCGAATCTTTTACTCATTCAATATAGAAATATGGAATTAATTTGCCCTTGTGTGTTTTAAAGAGCTCAAATTGCGTTCGCCATAACGGGCTCACGCAATTTTGATTCTCTTCAAAACACACTCGTGCAAATTGATTCTCGTATTGAACTCGTAAAGGTTCGATTACCTATACTAATTTGTATTGAGGTTGCCAACATCAGAAATGGTGGTTTTCAAGAAGTACCTCTCTCAAAATAGCTAATGCTATAAAGATAAATTAATACAAGCTAATAAAGTCTAAAATCTAAAACCGACAAATTACAAAAAAGTATATTTCTGTTAAAAAAATAGGGAAAGCTCAAACCGAGACGAAAATCATTCTTTTAAACTACTTGTTGAGTTTTCATATACTAATTAAATTATTATCTTTGATTTCGGTGAATAAGTGTTAAGTAATTGTTCGGTCTGTACGTCATAACATCTGCTCATGATATCTAGCTAACAGTAGTTTTATAGGTCTATATTTGAATCAATCATTATCACAGCATTCACTTAATCATGTAAAATATCTCGCGTCGATTTACTAAAGCTGCAGTTCAGACTATTCGCTTCAATTTCAACTCAATTTTAGCAGCTAAATAGATCTGCGACTTCCTAAATTATTACCATTAGACAAGGCGAGCTCACAGTTCGCGTTACCACTTAGATCTAACTTAGATCTATAGCTTTGTAAAACATACGATACCTTGTAGCCTTTTCTTAGGTTTTTCGTATGTATGTTCTTCAACCTCGATTTTCCTTTTTGTTTGTTATTCGGCAAGAATAGAGAACAAGAGTTAATAAACAACATTCATTATCTTTTCTGTTATATTTTAGAATGTCAAAGTTGCACCTTTCTCCAAAATTTTAGCCTTTGAACTATTTGACGATTTTGTTTGTGTAATTCTTAAAAAAACTACTACCCAATAGCATGTTTAAACAGTTTACCTGTTTATCTTCTTTTTCTTTCTGCAGATCACTATAACCAGAATGACCAGGAACACGAATACGAACACTGCCACACCGCCTACAAGGGCATGAAGGGGAAATTTGCCTTCATTTTCATTGTCATCTTTGTTGTTTTTGATATCAGTTTCAGTGGCAGTATTTACTGTTGAGGGTATTGTTCCTCTTGTTTCTGTACAGAAAAAAAACCAGCAGTTGACAGTAAGAATGGAATTTTAGCATTTGCACATGTAACACATTTCGAGCTTAGACGGGTTATTACGTGCGCAGTCGTTTTTAAACGACATTCTTCATGAACTTGAATGAATATATCACTGCAGGAAAAGTTGGATTTGCTCATGTTTGCCAGTGTGGTAAATATTATGTACATACATGTTTGCACCAATAGCAAACAAAGCAAATGCGACATATCATATATATGTTACACCACAAGACCAAATATGGCATTTGCCATGTTTGCTATAGGTGTAAACATGTGTTGGCATCATATTTGCTACACTGGCAAACATGAGCAAATCCAATTTTTCGTTATTATTTAAGTTATTATGACGTCAGCGAGTGGTTTTATCACTGCTGTATCGTATATCAATAACCATTGTTAGTTGCTTTTCTTCATATTATGCACTCTCAGTCTCTCGGCAAAAGGAGCAATACATGTAGTTTCTTTATTGGTTTCGCTTGGAATCTATTTGCAGTTCTTCCTGTATAACTTCATACTGTTGTAGCCTTTAGTACTTGTTGTCTACTTATTTTTGATTATTAATTATTGGTTTCCGTTCTGATGGATATCCGCTATTATCATTTAGTTTTTTTTAAAAATTTTTATATCTATTTGAGGGCGCCCTTTAGTTGTGTTTCTCTTGCCATGAAGTTTTGCACATTTTCGCTTTTGCTTCATTTTTTTTAATAAATGCGATTTGGAACAATTTATCTCACTTTAACAGAATTATGTTGCAGGTTGATTTATTGAAAAGCTTCCCTTTAAACTGCAATATTGGTGCATACATTGATAGACTGGTGGGCATTCCGGCCTGGCATAAGTGTATCCATCTGGAAATTTATATTAGAAAAAATGTTTAACAAACAGTGTATGCTCATAAAGATATATGTAGCATCATGAGTAACTTACAAAATTAACGCATACTGAAATTAAAACACTGTTAAGTACACCTTTTCATATAATTAAATAAGTTTATTACATACTGATAATATCAGATTCTCTAGAGGGTTGCGTTGCTTCCCTGTATGTACCAGTCGTGATCGTCGGCTTCAGGGTGGTAACAGATGTAATTGGACCTAAAATAAATCAATAGCAACGACATCATTTCATTGAACACCACACCTTTTGTCAAATAAAGGTCACGTGCAGTGTTTCTATCTCTATTTGCATTCTTATAAAAAGGTGTTGCAATTTATGCAAACTATTTTAAATTGCCGATAATTTAGTTGCTTGTACCGTGCTCAATATAACTGACATGTAATTTCATTGTACCGAATGTTTACCAGGTCAAAATGTTGAGTTCTGTAGCATTCATATATAACGGCCCCTTTTTTGTCAATGTACATGTATTAGAAAATATATTATTACTCTCTTTTTGTTGACTTTAAATTGCCGTATAAAATTATGTATACACCATATTCATAAATGGCGGACACGCGTAAAACAATGGGGCCAAGTGCATGCAAGCAAGGCTTATGAGGCAAAAAAAAAAAAAACCCAAAGGAAAATGCAGCAATGCCTCAAAAGCCTCGCTTGCATGCACTCGGTCCCAGTGTTTTTTGCGTGTCCGCCATTTATGGATATGGCGTATTGTAGCCTTTGTATACATGTATAAGATATTTTATTCTTATCTTCATCTTAATGAATTGTTATTATTGTTACTATTATTATTAATATTATAATTACTATTATTATTACTACTATTATTATTATTATTATTATTATTACTATTATTATTATTATTCACTCCAGCTTTGGCTTGATAAAAAGTAGCACGGCTACTCGAAATATTGCCATTAAACCTTCCCAAAAATGATGTTGTTGTAATAGCCCTGCATTCCGATTTTGTTTATACAGACCAAGAGTGACGTCTGTTACATGCATCTCTAAAACAAGAGATCCAACATCGACTCAAACAAGAAAAGTTATTTTTTGAACTTTTTTTCTTGCAAATATGTTTATCTGGCCAAAATATCACCTTGTTTTAAGTATATTTCGTGTTCCTTGTTGTGGAGATGTTTAACTCTATTTGACAATTTTTCTTTGCCCCACCCATGTGGCAAAATCTGTAATAACGTCTTTTATACTCTAATGTAGGTGCCCCTCCAATTTAAGCGCCACTTTCGGAAATAATTGATATTTATATTCCAATACAAGCTTCATGCAACGTGAAAAATAATTATTTTTGTGGCGCTTAATATTAGAGTATCAGATATAATAGCACTCTCTTTACTTTTCTTCTTACAAAAGGTTTGTATGTTTCGGGCCAGAAACAGCGTGTCTGAACTAACAGGCAAACATTTTTTAGTAGTTCTTTGTTTGCTGAAAGTGGTAACTTGTTGCGTAAAATTATGCATTACTGAGAATCGGCCAAAAATTAACTGATTACTGAGATCTGGATTTCTCAATTCAGCCCCTTTTCGAAAACTCTTGGGAAAAAAACAAACCAATTTTTGAGCTAGTTCTACCTTAAACTGTTCGTTCTTTAGAAAGATTTGAATAACGCGCGGGCACTTTAGTATAAATAGGATTAGATTAAAAAATATTTAAAGTCTTTAAAAATACTTACATGTGATATTTCCCTCGAATTTTATCAGCACACAGTCGCTTTTTCCGCCCTGACAGCTAATCCCGACCTTTACAACTCTTCCGCGTATCTCTCTATAGGCATTTTTATCGGTCGCCCTTATTGCCTAAATTGGAATTCAAAAAATCGGTATAGAAAGTTATGAAAATGTCTGGTATCAGTGTATCTATGCTTGTATGTGCGAGGTTTGCACAGTTGGTCAGTAAGATCTCTGACTGGGGATTGAACCCGGGACCTCCTGGTTGGTAGCCTGGTCGAGGGTTGAACTTTGGGCGACCTTCTTTCGCCACACCGTCCGTGGACAGGGACGTTAAGCCATTGGTCTATAGTCTCTCGACGTTCTATCGGGGGACTTAAACGAACCCACGCACTTGTCGGCAAGAGTAGGCCGATGCCAATGTTTTGGACTATCACCTCCTCCCAAAGGGAGCCAGGCCTAGGAGGGACCAGACCACATGTCCTATTGCCTGTGCTTACAATTTACGTCAATTGTTATAATTTACGTCAAGTAAAACAATTTACGTCGGTATCACCGTTTTTGTCAGCACAAAGTGGAAGTACTAAACGTGGCAATTTGTAATGGTAGTCACACGGTTTCGAGATAAATTTAGATTCAATTTACACGTGAACGGTAAAGTTTTTAATAAAATTCACTGGTAAAAACATATCATTACTAGCTAATCATAGTAAAGCTAATCTAGTAAAGCTCCTCTCTGAGAACGAAACATTCATACTAGTTATGCAATGCTTTCGAGTGGGATACCGTGGAATATTCCATGGCCATGCGTCACTTGTATTTTCCGTATACACACGAGGAAACTTCGGAAACGGTCAAAAATGGTTTTAAAATTTTCGGAATATCTTCGTAAGTGTTCGGAAATTTTCGGAATTTTTCGGAAAACTTAGTAAACGGTTCAAGAGAGTTTTTCAGATGTTTTTATGAGCTTTTAAAATTTTCGGAAAATCTTCAGAAATCTTCGAAAGTGTTTGGAAATCTTCGAAATTTTTCGGAAAATTTTCAAAACGGTTCAAACTGTTTTTTCAGAAGTTTTTATGATTTTTTAAATTTTCGGGAAATCTTGGGAAGTCTTCGGAAGTGTTCGTAAATCATCGGAAAATTTACGGACGTGAACGGAACTGTTCGGAAACGTTGGAAATAGTTGGAAAATTTTCGGAGATGGTTTTGAGAAGTCCTCAAAAGGAACCCAGCACAACTAGCTGTTGTGCGCAAGTAATGACGGGAAAGGAGAGTGGAATATTACCAGTTGCATACCGCAGATAGAATATGCAACGGCAATCCTGGCCTCTGATTGGCTGTATTTTTCCAGGCATGGGACAAAAAAGGTTATTCAAAAATAACAGTAACAATAACTGACACTTTTCAAAAATATGCTATTGTATGTTTGTTTACCAGTGGCCAGTTAGAGTTAAGGTTTGGTTTACTTTTATTGTCTTTTTATCCAATGAGATCTTTCGTTCTCAGAGTAGAGAGCAATACCAATTGTCAGGGCTTTGTGGCCACGATGAAATTTGTTAATTGTCACACCATGCATAGCACATCAGATGACACCACTTTCTTGTCGCGCGTGATTGGTATATTTTGAATAGTAATATTTCTTGCAATTACATAGGATTATATATTTTTGCACAGAACTTCACAGTAATTGCACTGCTCATAGCCAATGATAATCAACTCTTTTTTATGTATATCATTAGACTATTTACAAACTATTGTTGTCTATGTTTAGCTTGGTATGACAGTTTACCAGGCCAGCAGAGATCTCTCATGTCCCCTCAAAAGGGTATATTTCGTTGTGGCGATATGGGAGATATCTGCTCGAAGTGCAGTACAGTTTTAGCTAAATTACGAAGTTCGTTGAGTAAGTTGCTAAATATTTGCTTCTAGTTTTAACGGAAAGTTCACAGTATCTCAGCTTAAATACTTGAATGATGTATGTACGCTTGTTACATCAACCTGCATGTACCTTGTATCACTTATAAAATAAAACACATCAAATTCAGTAGAGAGGTTAAGCACCACATACGTACACGTGAAACGGCAAACGAAAGTCATAGAAATGAGACACAAAGTTCTTCGCAGTGACGCTTGCTAAAACTGCCTAGGATTCCCTGTCTTTAGTTGTCTTCTCTAAAAGATCGAAAAAAAATTTCGTAGGTAAAATGGACTGTTAGGCAGTCTTGTCCATTGGATAGTCTAGTTTCGAGATCATTTCTGCCGTTTGCCCTTTCACGTTAATGAAATGCTTTTAAACTCTCCCTTATGCTCCACACTAACCTGCAAATAATAACGACCATCTTCCTTTTCGAAAATTACTTGCAATTCATTGACTGGCCGTAACAATGCTTTCCAAGTATTGTCACAATGCAAGATCCTGGTGATTGACTGGTTTACTTTACAGTTGGCATCGCTTAATTTTGAAATATAATTCCACTTCCCGCCCATAAATGTCCGAATCCCGCTTTGTTGATGAATCTCAATGTCAAAACGAAGTGTGCATTTGTTATCTGCAACAACATAGATTAATCAATGGTGTGGCTTTTCTTTATTTGTATTTCTATGCTTAAGCCCTCTAAGACCGCTGCTCAGCTAATGTCTATAAACTGCGATAAAAAAAAACGCAAGTAAGTTGTGGAAGATGAGATTGAAAGGAAAAAAACCTTGATTTTTCCAAGGACATGAAGGAGTAACATAAATAGGTTCTTATGCAAATGGTGCTTACCAGTGAGGAAATCAGGCTAAAGAGGTTTTTAAATAGGTTCTTGTTTCTAAATAAAAAATAATTTTTTTCGGTAGGTGAAGTTTATCATTTAATATATAAATCATGCGCAAATACACTCCAAAATGACAGTATACATATATAAACCTTATAATTAGGAATGTTTAAGATCGGTTCTTACAAACTTTTACTTAAAGTTTCCGAAACTGGTGTTAACAGTTCCTTCATCAGAAAGTTTGTGTTGTATAATTATGCACTTTAAAGCTACACTGAATACAGAAATCCATGGAACTTGTTGCTGTGTTCATATAGACATGTTTTATTATTATCTGAATGACATTTCCAAAGTTCTGTACATGTCATTTTCATTACTTTGTGAAGAGCTAATTTTCCTCGATTTATAAATTTTTAGATTTGCATCTTTTGATAAAATAAGAGTCTGCTTTGAAATTCTAGCCTATGCAACTCAAGAGCCAATTAACCCAATTAAAGAACAATGTTTAAGCATAACAGTAATCATTTACAACACAAGCAAGCAAGCAATCACAGGTGTTCTATATTGAAGAACTTTGATGTCTTTTCCACTCCATGAGCCCTGTTTACACGGCACAATCTAACCCGGGTTCGACCCGGGTTAAAACTAACCCGGGTTGTGTTTACACGACACTTTTCTAAACTAACCCCGGGTTAGCAGTGTTTACACGACAGAAACTAACCTGGGTTAGTTTTAACCCGGGTCGAACCCGGGTTAGTTTG
>JAOBYH010189310.1:0-10349 GCA_025403525.1 Umimayanthus kanabou
GAAACGTCAGCTACACACCATATCCCACAGGCGAAAAACATACCATATCAACCTTTGTTGATCAAACCCGTATCCTTTCTAATAAGTTCTCTTAAAGGAAATTGGAAATTGATCAAAAATGGTATCATTCGTAACGTAAAACGGGATGCTGCACAGTTACAGTGTGTTCGTTTAGAAATGGCATTTTAACTGCAATTAAATGTCACTGTCACAATTGAAAAACTTACTGCATTACTGCATAAGAAATTGAAGTAAGATTAACTACAGTATTACAATGACGTTTTGGAGCATTTCTGAAGGATCTGAACCGTTCAGTTAACTTGAAAAAACAGTTTGTACACACGCTTGGCTTGGTAATGAAATTTTGACACCCAATTGCGGCCTTAGTGGAATGGACCAAAACTTGCAATTGAACATCGAGATCGCTTTTGGCTTGTTTCTTTTCCTAGTGAGGAAGTGAAGCCCAGCTTGGGGCATCAATGGAACTACAAAGAAACTACTACAGACTTCCAATTCACCATTTCGATTTAAGAAAAATGAACTGTACATGAATACCCGAGATTTTCATTTTGTCAGTAGTAGTTGGTTGACTGGCCTCGACTGATTTCACATGTTTAATAAACGTGGCAGTATTTTCTCCTGAACATACCTACCAAAACTTTGATAGATGATAAAGTTGCTATTGGCGCATGTCAGCGAGTTATGGTTTGATGTATTATAGTAACCACTTTTAGGAAAAATGTTGCAAAAAGATGACATAGATAGTAACCAATGAGATGCTTTCACCAACCCGAACGAAACCGTGAAGGTAAATGAAAACGTCTCCGAAAACGTAGTTGTCGTGATTTGAGATACTGGTCAAGAAAAGGCAAGTTCTCTCATCATAGTCCTATAGTTTATAAATGAAAGTTATCTTTTCCCTCCTTATATTGGATTGGAACCGAACAAAGTTGAGACGAGATGGTCGATGATCGAGTGCCGAGCTCTTTCAGTCTTTGCCATGTCCACCTGACGTCGGCAGTTGTGTAAGTATTGTTAACCTGCGTGAATAAAAAACTTACAAATGTTTTGAGTCTTCATGCACTGGGTGTTTCACGTGGTCGTGTTTGATCAAAGCTTAATTTTCTCTTTGAAAGGTTCGTTTTGAATGGTCTTTGTTTGAGTCTGCGGACAAGTGAGCCGTAAAAGCGCAGCATTCGAGTACATAGAAGTTAGGAAAACGATGCACGGTGACCCCTTCGAACTGTTACAAGCTTTTCGAGGAGGGACACGCTTTTGCAAGTAATTATAGTACTCATATTAGTAGGAATTTGGAACAAATTCGATAATTCATTTCTTTTCCTACTGTAATAACTGTTTGGCTAAGTCAAAAGATCAATTCTTCTCTCGAGTGTGTTTGTTTAGAGTAAATAACGAAGCTAGTTTTTAAGACGCGAAAAGTAGTGGATAGATCAAGAGCTCCAAATCCTCGATAATTCATATCAGAAATTAACTCGTAAAAATTGTCTAAACAAGCAACTCATCAATCATTTAACAGCTTCTTGAGAAAGTAATTAAGGAATGAAATTTCTTCGTGGCGGTCTGCTTTCTGTCTTGAGCGGCGTGTTCTGCATGTGTTCATGCATGATCCTGCTATATTGAAAAGGCTCTAGTCATGGTTTGTTTTGCAATGTGGGCGTGATAGAAGAGTTTAAGCGATTGCTTTTGAGAAAGTTCAAGTACATAATTGACTAATTACTTTACCACTCCTCCAGCGTGTATTGAACACTGTTTTGAGACAGCAGGGGAACTTAGCGGAGATCTAGAACTGGATTACAATCTGTTAACTTCTTTACCAAAAGCTACCAACTGTACTTGAAAAATGAAATAAGAGAGTGGATAAGATTTCATCAATATCAGTCCATCAGTGCAGGAAACATTTTGCAACAGGATAGACAGGATAGTTTCCTTTAATAGAAATTTCTGCATCCACGAACTTGCAATTTCAAATTGAATCTGGATTAACCAAGGCTCAGTAATCTGTGTTGCATCGTTTAGTTGGATTTGTTTGCTGCAACTTATCTGTTGTAATTTACGAAAGCTAAAGGTTGTTACACTTTGGAGATATGACAGTGCACATAACACAATTTACTTTGGACGTGCATCCAGCTGTATAATAAGTTGGTAAAATAGTATTTAAAAAGGAGTGCCTTACAACTTTATTGTAATGATGGTGTCGATTTGATCTATTTGTGATTGCTTAACTACCTTTATCGTTTAACCATCTTTGTTTTTTTGTGTTATTGAAAACTATCGAAGAGATCTAAATTTGTTTTCATCAGCATGTAAATACATGTCTCACAAAAACTTTAAAATTGAACTGTAATCATGGCGATTTGTCTTTCTTTTCAACTTTAAAATTGCTTCTCTCATCTTCTGCTCAAATTCTGTGCGCTTTTTTCATGCTGTGACCTGATGCTCTTTGAGAGGAAATATCACGTTTTGATAATCCAGAGGTATTTTAATGAAAGATGGGTAAATATTTTGATGAACAAGCAAAGACTTAAGGGCAGTTTAATCGACTTTCTCTCGGCACTCACTCAGTCTTCCTCAACAAATCGAAACACCACCGTGAGTAGTAAATTGAATGATTTTAACGGCTGTGTTTTCGCGAAGAGTTTTACTCCTTGAATAACTCATAGGAGATCTATTACCGAAGATTAACCTCAACCCATCGCAAACATGAGTAAATTATTAAGAAATTAAGGATATTGTTTGCTTTCTGGAAACACTCTCTGCGACTTGTCCTCGCCATTTGAGTATTTCTGTGTAAAACTGAAACCCCGCCGGTTGCATCAATTCGCGACAGGAGATGAAATGTACTGAAATTTATATAGTGCATAGAGTTTCTCCCAGATTTTGGCACAAACTGTAATCGTTTTCGTACCTGCAAAGCTATCATAATGAACTTTTCTTCAGAATCTACACAACTTCTGTCTTCCAGTTTAATTAATGACTCTTCTTGAAAAATCCGAAACAATTGCATCTCTTAACACCTTAATTCCCTTGAAAGCTCTAATCCTATCAAAGAAAATTGGCACATTAAAGCAAACGCGCTGAGTAGTATAAGTTTCACAGTATCAAGTGGGTAGTAACTTGCTCAACCCGCCTTCTCCTGCTGCTAGTTCAAAACAAAACTTGTCAGCTTCCAACACTATCTGTATATCGGAACTTTGCCCTCAATCAACCAACAGTGAAAACGAAGAGAGAACTTGAAAGGGGATTTTTCTGCAAGCTAAAGTGACCACGTAGACTAAATAGGAAAACTGGTGTATGGTAAGGATATCAAGGATGGTTTATTGTTTTAAATGATTCCATTTGTTTCTGAAGTCACACTTGTCAACACAGTTCCAACCTACTGTAAATTCGTGTCTGGTCCATGAGGAGCCGGCAGTGAAGGCCAATATTTTGTACAAACAGCCACATCAGACAAAAATTACCCTTTGAAGGAAGACATTCATAACATACCTAACTTAACCACGGGCGTAAAAGATGTGGCAGAGTGGTGATTTTAAAAGATATCGCTTTTGTTGTCACATCAACTAAAAATACAGACACCCTTTTAGATTTGCATGTAAACAAAGTACTAAAATTAATTCAATTGCCGGGAAATATTTTAAAAATTTAAACGCAGGGTGAGTACGATTTTGAAAAAACGTTTCCGTTATTCCAAAACCAGCTAATGCAGCGATACCAAATATCTAAATACCGTAAATTCTCAGGACATTAAAAACATAATTACCATTATTTTAAAAATCCAAAACGAAACGAAAATGGGTTTCTATCTTGTATGTATCGAAGTTTCCATGTGTCCAAAATGGAAACATTTATAGAAAGAGTACATTAGGAAATAATGATAACATCCCTGTGGCTTGATAAGGAGTAGCACTGTCCCCCAAATGATGTTGTTATGATAGCCCGTTTAAGGGTTTTCAGATTTTGCAGATTTTAGCGCGCCCAGTCTCCTAGAGAGTGGGGCGCCGCCTGAACCCTTCGTTTCATGCGTCACAACCAGCTTACACTCGTGGAAAAAGAACGAGAGATTTAATATTTCCATTGTGTAAAAATCTGAAGTAGTAAGTAGAATTTGCATAAAACCTTATTGGAATCAACAGTAGAAACTTGGACTATGACGTTTGTGCACTTTGCACGGGAAATATTTTCAAGTTTCTATAAAACCACGCACAAAAACATTAAAATGGTAGATCCTCTATGTCTGACGCTCTACGGTCAACAATATTCGCGAGTATTTCATCAGCTCATCAGCAACAAACCTCAAATTGACCTTGCTGCAGCACATCCAAGAAAACTATTCTAACCGCATATGCTTTTTTTAGCTAACATCTAACTCTAAGGGCAATAAACTTGGTAATTCATTACGAATTACACCTTTCGAACAGCTTTGTCCACTCTGGATAGCCACGAATAAATTGTTTGGAGTACTTACCACATAATGGCACAGACTAACGCAAGTAATTTTAAAAATGAAAATACAATACCAATTATATTTGCCCTTTTGATTCGGTTGGTAACTGCGAGTGATTATGTGTCAAATAGTCAATATGTTACGATTCGGTTCTATAAAATCACATTTTGTACTCTGTGCGAGCTGAGAACGTTTTCAATGTGGACATAATTTGTTGTGCTGTGACCTGTCAACATCTTTGACAACTGCTTCCGCAGCTGACCACATTTCCGCATTTCTCATATTACAACTACTCAACCAAAGTTGGCATAGATCTGTAGCTCGTTTCTTCACGCTGAGAAGCCAATACGGTGACGTAACCAATCTATGTTGACAGTCTCGTCTGGCTCACGAAGAGTGACGATAAAAAGCAAGCAGAAATCGCTCATCCTTCAGTATCACGTGTACCCTGTGTATTTAAGGTTTAAAGACGTTTTCCCCAAGTAACCGAAATAAGCTACTTGGGTGGGAAAATAATGAAGAGACACTCTGAGGCAAGCTGGTTGATTCTTGCACTTCTCGTGCACGATTCGCTGGCGAGTTGGTTGTTAGTGTTGGCGTTTTATACCTTAATTTTGTGTTGCTTTTAGCTTCATTTTTTAAAAAAAAAAGCAGCCCTTTTGTTACGTAACTGATGGTATCTCTTGATTTGAAGGTGGTTGGGCATATCGTCTGTTAGCACGGTGGCACCAAAGAATGTGACAAGTACTAGTTGTAACAAGGTTCCCGGACTCACCTCGCAGCAACTTTCTTTTTGCCAAAACAAACCCAACTTGATCCCGAGCCTCAGCCAAGGTGCTGTTATGGCTATAGAAGAATGCCAAAGAGTGTTTCACAAAGAACGGTGGGATTGCAGCACAGTGAATGCACCTTCATCGTTCGGTGGGGTCTTCCAAGGTGGGTTGGTGCGAGTGTATTTATAGGGCTAATCCCTCTCAAGTGCAAAACTAACCCTCTCACGCAGTTTGTTTTTATTCTCGTCAAGACTTCAATTTGTTTTGTATGACAGGAAGCAAGGAGGCCGCGTTTGTTCACGCAATAACGTCGGCTGCCCTCGTCCACTCCGTAAGCAAGTCCTGCAGCTCGGGAGACCTGAGAGAATGCACTTGCGCTGGGAGACGAGTAGATCGGAGAGCTTCCTCCAGAATCCGATTGGAATGGATCGGATGCAATGACGATGTCAACTATGGTGTTTGGTTGTCCAAAACTTTTGCTGATCCCATGGCTGACGGACGGCAATCATCAAGAAAGAAGAAAGGGATAATTGCCGCGAACATCCACAATAATGCAGCTGGGAGATTGGTGAGTTCAACTGTTTCATCTTAACTTTAATATCGGTTGTGTCATTGCCCAAGTTTCGTGCAAGTTTTTGCAGAGTGTTCAGCGGAAAGAACAAGCTTTTTTAAAGGGCTTAACGAAAATTTTGCCGCCGTTTTTATCTCCTAAAGAAGGTTTGAAAAAGTCAAAAAACTTAGCTTTGAAGCTGGTCTTCGCTCTTTTATAGGTTACGCTAAAGGCCGTATTGTTAGGAACGTTTTTGTTAATTGCTTTTAAAAGTGATCAGTTTCGTTTTGTAAAAACTAATTACACTGAAGATAAAATCCGATAGTACAATTTGATCGATATTGCTGATTTTGCAGCTGAAATGACTCTCCGTTTCTTTGGAGGCGCTGATATGTAATAAATATGCACTCTCTCGTGACCTTTGTTCACAAATCAAGACTTCATCTTTATCTCGCGTTGCCTAATAAACAATAAGGCCGAGTGACAACTGGAATAACGGGTTCTACAGTTGAATGGGTTTGTAGTAAATAATGCGATATCATTTCGTATTTGAAAGTGAGGCCACCAGAGTAGATCCAAGACTATTTCGTAGTGGAACAATTTCCTTTCATAAATAAACAGATAAATGAATAAATAAATACAACAGAGCAAGATTACGACTTTTCTCTCAAGAACAGAACACAATCATATACTGCAGGATGTTTACCAAGGAGCTTACATAGCACGAACACAGTGTTCACCGGAAGACTTTTTAACATACTCTCCGGCCGTTATTTGTGTCCGTTGTAGAAATCAGGAAGTCCTGCTCTCTTGGCTACAACTACAAGCAAGATTTTTTTTGGTTTATTAATCTCAATTTCGAGGTTTTTCAACAATTGTGTTGTACAAATTTAAACACTAATGGCATGCGCAATGGTCTCCTTCCTACATATAGGACTGATGAAGTATAAAATGTTCACTTTAAAATTCCTTTGTTGGTATCATCAGTCTCAACACAAGTTCATTGTTTTGATCTCCTATCTAAAAATATTTATCCGTCTAGTCTACTTAGAAAATAACACCAACTTTAGTTTAGAAACAAGCTAAAAAGAGCGACCAATAGCACTGATAGCACATGAGTTAACTGCAAGCAGACTGCGTGCATCAAGTTGTAACTTGTATGTTGCGGAAAACTTATAGTTAGAACTCGGGGAATTTATAGCGTGAATTTTCTTTAACAACTGATATGAAAAAAGGACTGAAGGGGCGTTGAATGTGATGTCGTTTACTTCTAGCCACTTTTCACGTAATTCACACCATTTAATTGATCAAAAATACAATCAATTGTACCGTCAAACGAGGAAAACGTTTGTGAACATGTGGTCTAGATTTCCAAATGGTGGAGAGAGGCAAATTTATTAGTCAAACGTCAGGGATCATCCTTCGGAGGAAATTCACGCATTTTTGAGAAGTCTGCAACCGCATAGAATCAATTAGGTTCTTGGGTAGACTCAACAAGGCAACCAAGCAGCCACGAGAGACGATTGATCCCGACGTTTTTTGTGCAGGTTAATTAGCTAGAAATTGCAATAACCTCACTCACAGCCCGTACATTTAACGTGTACACGCAATACCAACACGAGACTTGATTCGATTTTTTGCTACGTATAGCGCTTTGGCCCCTGGCTTCACACTGGTTCAGTGCAAGAAAATGAGAGGAACGATAATAAATAACTCGCGCTGTTTTATCCCAAGACCATCTACAGTGAAGCCTGGCTTAATGGATTTCAGCTCATAATGTTTCTGTATCATCTTTCTTCATGATACATAAAACCATTCCAGGTTCGTTTATTTGTTTGAAGCATTTAGTAAAAGAGAAATTGTAAGTACGACATCCTGTTATTGTTTTATTTGTATTTATTTCTGTCTTAGAATCAGTACAACTTTACCGATTAAACTTTCAAAAGTTGGGTGATACTTACAACTGCTGTCTTCCACCAAAGGAAACACTCCAAAAAATCTCGGACTCGAGAAATGTAGTTTGAGAAAGGAAAAAGCGATAAAGCTGCAAAACCCATTAGAAGAAAGCCCAAAGCAAAGAGCATGAGTGATTTTCCGGCTGTTCAATTCAGCTTGTGGCATCACGGAAAACAATTTTAAAAAAAGTTCCACAAATCCTCCAATCTTCATTTACCACATATCAATTGGGTTCTGCAATAGCTCGTTTCGTGACGAAAACAATAACAACTAAACGGAAAAAGGAATTGCTAGTGCATGTATCTAACAACTAACAATTGAATCTCGATCTATTTTGGAAAGTGAACCATTGAAGACCTCCTCTGGTTTTTGATTGCTTTCACACGATACCGGGGTTGTCCATCTTGCTCAATATAAATGTCACTCCAATTAGAATTTCATGTGTGATAGAGTTTTTAAAAGTTGTTAAAATATCACAAAATATACCATCTCTATAACCTATAGAAACAGTCAGCTAGATCTTTTAAACAATATGGCTGAATTGTATGCCGTGATCTTATTTGACAAGTATATTTTAACTTTTGCAAAAAGGATTTCGGCTGACAGAACAGTGAATGATTACATTCAAAATAATAAGCAAACGCTAAATGAGGTAAAATGTAAATAAGGTAAAAACTTTAACGAATATTTTCATTCCAGCCTCTATATTTGTTTTGATGTTTGTCGATCGTATACTATTCCTATAGCTAACCTCCATGCACACTGATACTCTCCTTCTCTGCGTGAGGTCTCTTTTCGTTATAAGTTTCTCAGAGGACGCCCTTGTCATTTGGAAGAAACAAACTGGACGTGCACAGAACCTGCATGGAGCCATTGGAGGTCTGATGTTTTCACTACCATACAGTTTTGAACAAGAGGACATAACAATTCCTCTAAAACATCCTAAATACTTCTAAAACATCTCAAAGCATAATATGATCAAGATCGACCAATGGTCTGCAATTGCTCTCGCAGTCATATACCGCTGTATAATACACAGCCATGAGTGTCAGCGTTGCAGATATCTAGCGCAATCTGGAACTCCCATTTGTGTTGATAGGAATCGGAAGATGTCAAATTTGCAAAGTATTAATCACTAGAAATATACCAGATATACTTTCATTCTTTTCCTATAAAGACATTATCAAAGTCAAATTGATAATACATAATTAACTCCTTTATAAATTGTCCCTACATTTAGTTCCAGTCTGTAAACTTTAGCAGTTTCTTTAAAAAAGATTATCCTAATAGAACGCTTAGTCATACAAAGGTTCTACTGTAAAGAAAGAAGTTATCAACGCTTTCCCTTGCAAAGTGTCTCACAGGGAATTCTTAAACCGGATTTCTTGCTACTCCCATTATCATTGAACACACCTGTATAGTTTCAAAGTTTTTTTTCTGAATGACACACTGTTATATAAAACTTCTGTTAGTATGTTTTTAAAAGCGTGCAAAACTTGTCGATTAGTCTGTTTTGCCAATCGCACAACAAACATTTTTCAGATGCTTCATAATTACACGATCATTGCAACTTCCTTTTTCTTTTTTATGTGATTTTTGGATTATTATTTTGAAACCTCGAATTATGTACTGCTTATTACTTTGAACATCGATCCATTCTTTGAAAAAGCTGTAATTGTTATTTCATCCTCTATAGTTCTAAGGTCACCTTTGGGTTGTATTATTAAACCTGAAAGGACACAACACTGTAGTTGCTACTTCCGGTGTAGTAAAACTTCTGTTTCTATAAAGCAAATCTTCATACAATCGTATTCACTGTTCACTAGTCCTTGCCCAGCTAAGTTTTATTGTTTTACCGAGAGGTAATTTACAGAATCTCGATAAATGCACTTGCACCCTAACAGTCAAAGTTGTACCAGATATTGTTGTAACAGAAATGTTACCTGCAATATGCATCTTCTTGTACTAAAACATATTTTAAATCTAGAGATTAAAACGACTAGTCATATCTTTTAATGCAATTTTAACCTTTTATCCACATTCCTATAGTAGGTACTTTTTAACGATTACGCGTGTACTGTATGCTTTGCACCATCTTATTTAACATTCGTTGACTGAGACTGAGAGAGCAGCGCTCCCGCTGTCCTCAACCTGTACTACAGCCAATCAGTGTCATATTTTAAGTGAGAATGAAATAAATTCCTGACTATGACTATGTATTGTTATGAAAATGTTTTAAAACATTACTAGAAATGATGATAGATGTACTAGCTCGTTCATCGCATCTTTGCTTTGTACGGGAAATTAAAACAATTTCGAAGATGTCTCCCATTTTACAGTTTATCAGTCAACTGATGTAATGAAAACAAAATAATTGCTGTCAGTGTTGCTGGTGTTGCTGAAATTGTTGTTGTTGTTGTTGTTGTTACCGTCAACCAAATAAAGAAGTCTGCTGTGTAATAATTACTAACTCCAGCTTTTTCATGATTAACCCCCGGGGTAGGCAATCGAACGTTCGGTAATCGAACGTAATCGAACTTAATCGTTCGATTGTGTTCGATTATTTTCGGTAATCGAACAAAATCGAACCCAAACTTTTCAGTGA
>JAOBYH010189421.1:0-10349 GCA_025403525.1 Umimayanthus kanabou
GCAGATCGAGGTATACGCTATATGTTTCAGTTTACTTTAAAAAGGCACGAGTTAAAGCTATTTATTAGCTTCTTGTCAGTTTTTATATCCAAGTCCGTATCTTGTGTACCTTGAAAATAGACGTTGTAATCTGTTTTTGATTATGTTCTTCTTAATAAACAAGTGTTCGATTCAAACAGTACAGCATGCCGCTATTAGTAACAGCTGCAGAAAGCTGATCAGATGACTGTAATTAGTTGGGTTCAATATTTCAGTTCGGTAACAAGATGATGTAGCCTTCCCGCTGACAATTAGGATAAAGATAATGAAGATTTAAAAGAAAAATTAACTCGAACTGATTGGTTACATGACCTTTGAAAGAAAAAAGTCATAAGTAGTACAAACTTGGAACAAATTGCTACAATCGTACGTTTCCAACTGAGAACTTGAACAACCTATATAAAATACGCAAAGAAATTTAACTGGTTTTGTAATTTGTCATGTTGAAAGTTAAATGTAGTGCATGACAGCAGGTAATCAGTTTAATGCTTGAATAAAAAGATTGAAAAAATGTTTTTGCACTCTGGTAGTTGTATTGGTTATACAGTATTGGATCTTCAAGGTTAAACAAGTGATTGAAAACACTGTGTGATTCATCCTCCAAATCACCACGTGACCTTTACATGTATAAGCCAATCAGATTACCCAAAAAAATTAAAGGTAAGTTTGAAATATCCATATATCTGAATTATTTTTAAAATGCTATAAAACAGATATTTTGCATTTGAAAATTATATTGTGTGTTCTTCAACAAACACTTCATTAGGTTGATGTGATTGATCATTTGCTCAAACAAGAAAGTGGCGCTTTTCCAAGTTCAGGCTTCCTCACAATTAGCCTGCACAACCATTTTAGGTTGCTGTAATAATGCATTTCACAAAACCTCACCCTGAGAATGCTTGTTCTGAGTAGCCATTCCTATTACTTAATATGTTGGGTCAACTGATATCTGAGCCAATGGAGAAGACAGCTCATCTTCTTCGTCCTCCTCTTCCTCCTCCTCACTTTCCTCCTCTTCTTCCTCATCATCGTCATCATCTCCCTCCCCATACCCATATGTTGTGTCAGCACCGTAACCTCCATAGGAAAATCCTCCGCCAAACCCACCATACGAGTATCCAGATGCACCATCATTGTAATCATCGGAATTATTTTGCTGGCGACCATAAGTGTAACGCCGAGCTGTGGAATGGACAATGAATGTAAACTTTTGCTTAACATCTTCAATAACCTCATCATTCTGTGCTATGGAAACAGCAGATTTTTATAACTTACTGATTATTTCTAAATTTGAGTATTTATTCTTTAATGTGATATGCTAATTGTGCTCTGCACATGTACCTAGGGAATTTGACGTATACTTTTCACCTTCAACACCTTTTCACCTGGACGGGCTCCCGACTGTTTTTAACTTGTAAACTGTGGATTTAATGAGTCAGACACACTAACCACTTGACCACTGCACAACTGACAACATACACGTGTGCGCACTCTTTATAATAAGTATAGTATAGTGACTCAATGTTCTTCATGAACACAGACAAAAAGAAGGAGGAGAAAGACTGAGATACAGATAGAAAGATGAAGACACCCATAACTAAGGAGCAACAAGTCGTATCATAGTTTCAGGCTTAATTACATCACAATCGTCGATATCTCGGTTTCAGTTTACAAAAATAGAACATTTGAAGCATAACGACACAGTAGGTACCGTAGTTGATTCGATTAGTAGTTACCGAAAGTAAGACAAATGCTGTCTCGCTCGAGTGCACGATATAAATGTCATTAACAATGCTATATTGTTACCCCTTGGATGGTCGATCTACCCGGCTGGGCCTAAAAAGTATACTGTATTTTTAATCCTTTCAGTCCCAAATATACCGTGTGCTGTATTTCTAAATTCTCCTAAATTGTCGCAATAGCTTTCTTGTAAACAGGTTTGTTCCTTTTCACGAAGTTGGCAAGACAATCGCTTTGTTGCTCTCTGCAATCTAGCGCACAGCAGAAGGAAGGTTGTTTATTGAGAGCGTTTCCGCATCAGGTATCAATCACTTTTCTGCAAACACACGTGATAAAAATCTCTGATGTGTGGGGTGGACAATTAGACGGCAATATTCTTTTGTCCTGTCCATAAATGCCTCGACTCCATGCTCGCTCCAGGCTTTATGAATTCGGTGTAAAAATCGAGAAATTTTACGCTTACTGAAAGAATAGTGTTGCTGTCTCGCTTCGCTTGAGAATTTCTTAGATAAATTGGGACAAAAAGTGATGCGGGCGAGTTGTTAACTTTGAAGGAATTTTTAGTTTTTGTTGATTCTAGGTAAGTTTAAAATTAATTTTTGTAGTTAATATTTAATGGACAAACGCCACCTTGTATGCTATCCAAGGAGTGACATTTTGTCGCTTAGGAACAGTGTTTGTTGCGTTCTAATAACTTTCTCCCATTTAAACCCTCTCTCCAATTCCCTTAATCACGACCAAAAATAATTCTGACTTGTTGCTTCCCCTTAAGAGCATGGATACAAAGATGCAATACATTATTGAACGTGTAATCAATCAAGTGAAACTTGTACTTTACAAGTTTTGTACACCGGTTTGGCAAGTTCTGTCTTGCCACCACTGTGGCTTCTGTTAGACATTAACTTACTTGACATGCTCAGGTCTTTAGTCTCGTGTGTTTCGTGACTGCACTTAGGGCAAGGGATGGGCTGACCTCGGCTGTATTTGATCCCTTTTCGTCGAACATGGTCTTCACAAAAACACACCTGGAAATACATTACTGTATATTAATTCATTGTAGATCAACATTTGGAAGTTGCTAAATACATTACAAAGCAATCGCTGAAAATATAAACGTATTGTCAATGTACACAACAGTAACAAAAGTCAAACAAAAGCAAATAGTCCGAAAGAATACTTTTAACTTTAAAATAAAAACTAGAATGTTTTATGTGATCTGGATGTCAGTGAGGAGAAACCGTTCCATAATGTACTTGTAATGTTTAAGCTGAGTGCTATTTCAATTTTCCATAGTTTCACTAATTGTAAATTAACTTATTTTCATAATCAATTACGTATCAATGTGATTAACTACATAAGTAACTGTTTTTCCCTTTATTTTGTTTGGAGTCAGTTGAACTTGTTTAGTTGGAGTCAACTTTTATCGGAGTAACCTGTTTTGTTGTGAATTCGACTACTTTGACACAGAACAAACGTAAATTGCATCTTTTAGTAACGTTTGTCTTCTTTGATTTTTTAAGTGCTGAGATTTGGATAATTGTATCCTTCGTTTTTGACTTGAGCCCTGTTTACACGGCACAAACTAACCCAGGTTCGACCCGGGTTAAAACTAACCCGGGTTGTGTTTACACAACACTTTTCTAAACTAACCCGGGTCAAAAGTGTTTACACAACAAACTAACCCGGGTTGAACCCGGGTTAGCAGTGTTTACACGACAAAAACTAACCCGGGTTAGTTTTAAACCCGGGTCGAACCCAGGTTAGTTTGTACCATGTAAACAGGGCTTTGGTCGTGATATGCGGTGTGTTATTTTCAGTTTTTACCGTGTGGACTGTATCTATTAAAGTCAAGAATTGATATTGGTCTGCTCTGGTTAATACTAGTGAACCTGGGCCTTGGAGCGTTTTGGCTTGGGAACACAACAGTACTGTTAAGTTCGTGTGACAACAATGAATGAACTGTCACCATTAGTTTTTTCAACTTTATGTGGGGATAGGAAAGGAGGATTTAGGGTTGTAAAGTAATGAGACACACCTTGCATCTAAGGCAGGAATACTGGCCCAGTTTGTTACACGATCCACCTGCAGTACAACAGATGAAAGAGAACAGTCTGTAAAGAATGTTAGTGAAAAAAATGAAATGCGACAGCATTTGCTTAGATTTGATTTCCAATATAGAGTGTCGAACCATGACCCAATTTAGGCAGATCTATCCCGATTTTGCCTGCAAGTCCCGAATACCAATTTATACATGATCAGGACAGAAAAACCTTGCTTTAGAAGATTTACTCTTACGCACAATGAGCCAAAGAAGTTATTTATGTCAGTTTCTCAATAAAAAAACATTTTGTGGACAAAAAAGGCAATCAGGCCATATATTCACCAAGCATTTTTGACTAAAATAATTCTTCTAGAGTACTGAATAGTTTTAAGGCCCTCAGACTCAAAAATTTCTTGGGAACAAAACCCTTACATCTCCCTATACCTCCCAGATGCTTAAATATTCCCGTACAATAAAGATCCCGATTTGGGAAAGTCTGTAGGTTGGATGTTCTGCCAATAAACGTATGTCACAGTAAAGAGTTGCAAAATGAAAATAAACGAGTTAAAGAACAACTCTAACCCTCAAAACCCAACCCATTCTAATTTAATACAAAGTTTACTTTAATAGTTAGCATTTTCTAAGACAGATCAGATATTAACCCACCCAAAAAACCATAGCAAAACATTAACAACGAGATACAACAGACTCACACTTATATGACTCGGACTCTAAGACCTGGCATTTCGCTTGATGTTCAAACTGATCATCTTCACACAGGAAATTCTGACAAAAAGAACACTTGAATGTTCTGCCACCTTAAAATTCAAGTAATATTCAATATTAGAAACAAAATGTCAAATGTTCAATACAAGTTTGTATAATTCTAATTTTAAGGGTTGACTCATTGACAGAAAATAATGACATGTATGTGTTAATCAGTCTACTGAACTTTCACCCTCTTCCTCCCCTTCAAAATCAATTGCTGTAAGTTTTAGCTAACTTCATGTACTTTGCTTGTGAACATACAGTACTGGTCAGCAAAAAAACTTACTAATTAATAACTGTTGTACAATAATAATAATCTTTGAAGAAATAAAATGTAGTCACAACTTAATTTTACAGTAAGTAAGATATAAAACGTTTACTAGTACTTAACAAACCCACAAGTGGCTTCTTATGCCATCCTTGGAAATCCAGGGTATCAAAGAGGGGGAAAGAGCGCGAGAAAGACCTATTGAGAAGACAATAAGACAGAAAAGGGGGGGAGTAGGAAGCAACCCCACTCTTCCCACCATGCCTCACTTTGTCTTTCACCCTCTCTTCTCAATTCTCACTTCCATTATGCTCTCTGGTGTCATTGGTTTGGGAAGAAGTCTGTACTCATACTTCATTTTAAAACTTAATTTTGAGTTTAAAATGAGTTACTAAAGCAATTGGAAACTCTCACCATAGTCCCAGACAGCCCTCTCACATTCAACACACTCTGCGTCTCTCAAGGGACACTCACAGGCGTGAGTTGTTAGACACTTTCTGCCATGACACACCCATGCTTCACAAAAGTCACAGATAGCACCCTACAAAACATAAATAAATAAATAAATAATAATAATAATAATAATAACAATATCATGAAATATTGACTCGGTAACAATCCAAGTACTCAATAGTCTAATGTCAGTCAGTGTAATCACATACAGTAGTTACAGACTGTACTATTAAACTTATCTCAGACTAGTATTTTTCTCTAAATTACTGACTTCTAATGACATCATATTTATCTGGTCAGCACCAGTGGATTTAGAGGAGGGGCACTTAGGGCTCTTGCTCCGCCTTTCTTTGGCAGTTTTGGAAACATTTTATAAGAAAAATCTGCAATTGTAAGGATACCCCTTTTTTCCACCCCCTATCCAGAATTGTCTATTCCAGCCCTCCCTTTCCAAATTTCTGTATCTGTGTCAAAATAAGTAGAAGATAATGAGGTTTCTAGCTCACAGCATAAAATCCCTAAAAACTAACAAAAATCAAGAACAACCCTAAAGTCCGCAAATCCATAAATCAAAACAAATCCACAAATCAAAACAAAAACGAAGTAGATAAATCCCTCTGAAAATCAAAATGATTTATCAGCTCAAACCTCTGGTCCGCGCTCAGACAAGAGAATAAGTTTCACTGTGAAAGTTTGAAATGAGAGCTTTGCCAAGACCCATAGTTTCCCTGAGTGAGAGTGTGAATCCCATCCTCTAAAATAATTCTTTTATCATCTTCACAGCTCAGAGCCATTTTTCTGTGTAAATATTATGATCGAGAGAACGAATAACATTAATTTCCATTTTTTTCTGTGTAAATATTATGATCATGAGGATGAATAAAAAAGCAGGTACCTGAAATAGGTTTCCTCATTGCGTTAGAAAACGTTTTAATCTTATTTAAATCTTTCTTTTATTTTCATCTTGAAACAGATCTTTTACCCTAAATATGCTCTCATTTTCTACAATTATAATTTCTTGTTTTTAAATAAAAAAATCTCACGCGAGGAGTGGTAAAAGAAGAAAGACGTGTCTGAGAATAGCTCCCACAATTGTCAGCAAGACAGGTACCACCATAATAAATACCGTTGATTCTCCATTATAAAATTACCATGATACAGTTGGGCTGGGTGTGTAGGTTGGTCTCCTACTGAACTCAATAGACTAACTCGACTCTTGGTACAGGTATGAGGTGATTTGTCACTGAATCGCTTCTGGTGAGCCAACCGGGGAACCCAGTGACGCTTGAGGTGCTCCACTAAAGTCCTTATCTGCCAGGGAGGTAAGGCACAGCTTAGATCGTGATCAAAGGGTCTAAGCAACCGACTACCGCCCTGGTCAGGCGGTGAAAGCCCTTCCTCCTGGGAAGGCAAAAACAGCCACGGAGCACCTCAGGTAGGGTTTTGCAATTTTTTATGACTAAGTATAAATTTTTATCAAGTATGGCAAAATTAAGCGACTTTGTGCTGATTTTGCTTATTTCCATCTTTTTATTGCGTTCTAGGATTGAAGATCCTGGGGCGCTTTGAGTCCTATTTGTATTTTATTGAATTCTTTTTTGATCTAAAAAGAATTCTCGATTATCTCTTTACACAAACCTCGGCATATAATTGTTATATCTGATTTAAAGTCCCTAGAGAAACCCAAGAATTAAATTTATCTGGATAGCCTAACCATTTCACAAATGCTCTTTTATTTTTTTTTGTCTCGCTTCAAGACTTTTTCAATTCGAAAGACCTCTTGTTTTGCGGGCAAAAGTTCAGACTCGTAAAATGTTCCCAGATATTTTCTCCGCTCAAGTCTTTTATTTTGTATGTTGTTGGGTTAGAAAATTGAATTCTGTCAATAACAAATATCTCCTCTGTCCAGTTTGGTGTATAGCCTTTATCAAAGATTTTTCGCTTATACTTTGAAATTCTTACTTTATCACCAACTTTGAATTTTGGCTTCGCTGTTTGTGGCATGTCTTTACCATATAAATTCAAATAAACTTTTATTTAATCTTCATTTTCTTTTCTGTTCGCTTGTTCTGGAGTCATTTTTATAGACCTGTGTTTGGTCTGGTTATAACTTTGAACAAGTTGATCTAGTTTGTCAATATAAGCAGTTGAATTAGAAGTGGTGAACATCTTCCACAACCTATTTTTCATTGTCCGATTCCATCTTTCTACAACGCTAGACTTTTCTTCATTCTCAGTTGAATATAATCTTATTCCATTTTTCATCAAGCAATTTCTTGAAATCTCGGCTATAAAATTCTTTACCCTTGTCAGCCAGAGAAAACGAGGCTGCCTACCTGTTTTCAATATATTATTAAACGCTTTCACAATTGTTTCACCTTTCTTGTTTTTTATTGGTTCTATCCAACCGAATTTCGAAAATACGTCTGTAACCATCAACAGGAACTTGACATTATTGTTCCATTTACTAAATTTCCCCATCTCGACTAAATCTGCTGTCCAAATTTCGTCTATTCCATTTGCATACACACGGTGTCAAGTATATTTTCTTTTTATAGGTTTAGGAAGCTCATTTGCTAAATCCTGTTGCCAATTTTCAGCTTCGTTTACATCTAAATTCTCCTTACTTGAGGCCTTTTCAAGTATTTTTATCCATGCCAAGACCAAGTTTTTGTTTCGCCGCAATCACATTTCTAACACCTGCATGGCCCCATTGTCTTTCTCTCCATGGGATAGAATCAAGGGTTTTAACCATCTTTTTAACCATCTTTTTTATTCCTACATTTCTTATTATCTCCGCAAATAGAATAGTCTACATCGTACCTCATCACAACCTCGTCAGTTTTTCCTGAAGGTTGCTGATAAATTTCAAGAATTTCTCCGGTATTCGGATCAAATTTTAGTTGCTTATCCAACGGATTATAAGGACCTGCATAATTATAACCAGGAAGAGTAAATCCTTTTTTAGGTCTTGGAAGTTTTCCAATCAGCTTATGAATATCAAAGCCAGCTCCCAATATTTCAGGATTATTTTTATAAATCTCAGAAAGATAAGCAGCATCAGCGTCTCTATTTCTCATACTCGCTGGAAGAAGAATAGATTTTGTTCCAATTATGCCCCCAGATTTTGGGGGCGCATTTAGTTTAAAGGAACATTTGCTTTCTCACTTACAAATCTGTTTTTTGTTATTCCACATTTTGCACATTTTGCTTTCAGCAATAATCTCCCATTTCTTGCTTTCGCATATCTTTCAGAACCAGGAACATTTGGTGTTCTCTTTCTTTCCTTTCCATTTTATTAATAAAAGATTTTCTAAAACATTTCAGACTTGAGGTCTGAAATGTTTCAGGACTTTGTCTCGAGATCTTATTTCATGCTGAAGTATCTTTATATAAACTCATAATTAACCATTTGATTATTTGGGTTAAACTCTGGATTGTGAAGAACTTCAAAAATATTTTTGTCATTCTGTCTTTCGAAAAGATAATACAAACACCAGTAACCACATAGAACACTTGATATTTCTTGAATCTCATGTGGAGAATAAAACCAAGTTTTCCCACTTTTCATGAGATATTCCTCAACTTCAAACAGCATTGACAAGCCGAAACTGTCAAAATACTCACAAATATTATTGTCAATATTTCTCCAACAAACCCAATGAGTCCCAGGACCGATTGAATCATCAAGATTTATTATTTCACATTCTTTTTTTCTTATGTTTTTTGGGAGATTATCTCTTGAGAATACTCCTCTAAATTCTTTTATCCCTAATTCTTTAACCCAGTCCTTTAAATCAAGACTTGACAAAGGTTTTTCTACACCTTCAATGCAAGCTTTGCTTACGACTGTCACGGTCTACAAAATTGTGCCTAAAATTGGAATGTTGTTGAATGGGCTGTTTGGTCCAAAAAGAAGTCCCTTGCCTTTTGTCTGTCTTCGTTTGAGTTTTTTTTAATAAGCTTTTCTTCCTCTGCCAGTTTTTGGAACATAAATATTTCTTGTGTTTAATGGCAAACGCAGTTCAACATGAAGGCCTCTCCCATGTCCTTTTCCTATAATAGCTTTCATCAGCAATGGAATCCCAATAGAAGGTAATAATGGAGCCAGAAATCCACCTTCTTGTTGTTTTTTTGTCAGTCTGAATCGCGAAATTCCCGAACCTGTTTGCAATGCTTGCATGATTTGTTTCTTTTGTGCTTCAGTGAGATAATCTTTGTATTGGATTAACTTATCTATTTTATTTTGTGGAACTGAGAATAACTCATCTTCGGCAGTTTCGACTCCAGATCCTCTGGTGACTCTCCTCCTACGCATTCCTTCTCCTTTAATAGCTTTTTCAACACCTCCAGAAACTGCACCTGATAATGCAGAAAGTCCAAGTGTTTTTAAGAGTTGGGGCAATGCTGTTCTTGCTAAAGGTAAAAGAGCAGAGAACAAGTTTCCACCACTTTGTTTTCTCATTTGAGAAATACTGATGTTGATGTCAGCACCAGTCCCATATCTTTTGCTTTTCTCAATTTTGTTGATTTGAGTCTTTGTCAATAAAAGCTCATCCCCTCCAGTCAATTGATTATATGCAAGTCGCAATGTCATTGGCGCTCTCTTCTGAAAGTATCTCTGGAGTTTTTCTTTTTGACCTTCTGAAAGGTTTATTTTATATTTTTCGTAACTTGTCATTTTAAGATTGATTTATAATTTTAGTAGATTAAATCTCATCTTACCGAATCATCAATTTTCCAGTACCTATTATTATACAATTCAATATCTTTTTCATACAGAACCAAGGCGTAAACAGTATAATCCGCATTTGTTCTTCCACTCAGCTTGTAATTAAATGTCAGTTTGGTTGCTCCATCCTTAACGTCCAGCTTTTGATTTCTCTAATCAAAGTAAATGAATGGGAAAAGAGTTGTAAAGTTTCCTCGATTCAACAACGTACCACCAGTCTGATACTCATTCTCGGTGTATGAATATTTATGTACATCTCTGAAAACTCTTGCTATTTGTGTATCAGGATTGTATTCATTTTCCGGATA
>JAOBYH010189532.1:0-10349 GCA_025403525.1 Umimayanthus kanabou
AAGACACCTTTTCTTACTAACTCTTTATAATTCTAAAAATATTGGGGGGGGGGGGCACGTGCCTCCCCGGTCCCCCTGCTCCGCGGTCCCTGTTTGCAGTGCTTATAGCAACCAGTAAGTTAGTCAGTACTCAAAGGGCTAGTGTATTGCTTTTATTCATCTTTTTTGGTTGCAGACTTTCTAACATCTCAAACAACATAGCTAGTAGTAGTACATTGTCCACATTGCTTTTGTCTTTTTTGTTTCTACTAGTAATCATGTAGATGTGACCACAAAGAGCTAGTGCATTTGTCCACATTGAGTGCTTTTATACCCATTTTTTGTCTGTAGATCGAGCTTCTAACATCCCTAATACAAACGTTGCTTAGTGTCCACCTTTTCGGTTGTTGTAGAGCATCTAACATTAGCTTACTTTGAGTGAGCTTCCTATCCATTCAGCATGGGAGTAATTCCTTGAAACTTTACCAAATTTACTAGCAAAATAGCATCTGAATTGGACATTTTTAAAGTCTTGCTTGTTTTTAAAAGAAGGTAAATAAGTTGATTAATTGAAATGCCTGAGAAAGTGTCTAATCAATTCCAGGTAGTTAACTGGCAAACAACTGGAAGTTGTTCAAATACTGAACAAGAACAGATGGAGTTGCTCTCGAACGCGCTTGCGCCAGTCGTAATGTGCAGCGAGATCTTATTCCAGTTCGGAGTAACACTCTTCTGAGTTCTGGTGCTAAGCCTAAGGTCAAGTTTTATTATATAGTAGTTGAACAAACTCTCAATTTGAAGTTAAGATACGAAATCTCTGGGTAATGACTTATGATTTTTAATCCGTTCGTTTTGGAGAAGATGGTGAAATCCCTCCCGCCTTAATTCCATGGCAAAATTTTATGCATACCCCTTTACATCACGTATAATGCAAATATATTTCTTTGGAGACTCACATTTTAGACTTTGTCAAAATTCGACAAAGGTGAATATTAAGAGATTTTAAGCTGAACGCAGAGAGATGATGGGCGATATGTGTATATACTGTAATCCCCTTTTTTCACAAACTATTTTGAGGGTATCGTTTGAATCAGCTTGATGATGGTTGTAAGCTTTGATTATGCATTCCTAACACATTAACAGGAAAAGGGTCCCACTGACGCTCCAATGAGGCGAGCTGTGAATAAGACCAACGCCATATCCAAACCCCAGCTGGGGCCAGTTTGAGAGACCCCTTTCCTGAAAATGGGTTTCATACGCTTACATAATCTAAGGTCAACTAAGAAAAGAAGCTTCCAGTTTAGCTCTGAACAGATTTTTAAGTCTTGTCAAATGACAAGTTGAATTCAATTCCTTTTTGTCTAAAATGTTTAGCTCGAGGGTGAATTCTCCTAAGACATTAGTTTTCTCTAGAAATTGGTAATTAGGTCAAACGTTTTAATTAAGATTAACATTTCCCGATCTCTGTGTGTGAGCAAGGCATTTTGCTCCGTGTGAGAGCCAGATAACTGTATAATTGGTGTATCACGCCTTCATAAATCAGACTTTATATGTCAGTAACTTAGCAAGATTTCAGCAATTAGCAAAACTTTCAAGTCTTATTTGTTTTAATTTACTTGTCTAGGTTAAGAAAAAGATAGCGCGAGTTATCGGACTTAAGAACACACCTTGGACGAAACCAAAAACGGCTGCAAAATCATCTCTTCTGTCTCATGGTGTTGATTGCAAGACTAGTTCCATTGGAACTCGAGGCTGAGTCTGAAGTCCAGAATTCTGTCGTACATGTAGTTGTACCTCATATGGATTCAGTCGGTCGATTCCATGCACATTTTAATAGCAAATGGCCTTCCAGAATCAAAGCAAGGTCAAACTCTGAAATTTTGAGTTTGAACGGTCACGCTAGACACCGTGCACGTGTATTCTATTTAACGTTAACGGAATTATTTTATAATCCTTGGTATTTTTAGGTTTTCATCATAAACTTTTTGGGGCAACCTCTTGACATAAACTGCTTGAACTTTTTGAAAATGATTATAATTTTAAGAGTGGCAATGACAGTCTACCGTGTTTAGTTAACAGAAAAGTTAATAAGAATTACGTAGGGAAAATAGCCCGCATATCTAGCATAGCTTCAAACCAAAAGCCTATACTCCTTCAAACCTATTTCACACTTTCCATCCTCTTCAGAATTGCACGTACTTCTCCTGGTAATCCTATTGTGGGTTGAGCTTTAATTTTACCACACAGTGAAATCTCGAGTTTGAATTAGTTATGGTTGGTCACACTTTTCGTCATCTCTCTCTTTGCACTTTTAAGTAGTCCGGCAGTGCATCGAGTTTTTGTTTTCTATCAAAGAAGAGCGTTGATGTGCAGGCTTTTTGTAGCACTTTGCAAGTGTCACTTTATACCAAATAAGGGTGACGTTGGAGATAAAGAAAACAAGACTGGGGAGAAGTTCAATTTAAGACGTAACCTAAAACTGTATGCTATAATCTTCACTGCATAACCAAGGCACGCTTCATTATTGCGAGCAGTCGTTGGTAAATGGTCGACTTATAAAACGTGGAAAGTAACCCAGTTCTTAGAGAGTCTTCAGAACTTTATTCACAGTTTGACGGAACGAATTCAACCTTTCATCGACCTTAGCCTTCTGAGGAAGATATATCATTATATGTTTTGTCTGGGAAGCTGCGAGAATGTGTGCTGACAATACTTATACATGGAGATACAGCCCAAAGAATCTTGCGTCTTCTGCCTGCGGGGTTAGTCTGTAAAACATTTACTAGCAAGTATCGATTGATAAGACCTTTCACTGTTGTGCATGCGATGGTTTTCATTTTCGAAGTTAACTTAGCTTCCCGGAATGCTGTTTTGTGTGACAATGTATAGGTTTGTAGACCTTGGTAGATTTCAGTCAGTCGTTTCACAACTGTTCAAAGAGTTTATTAAACTACCCGCTCACTTACGTTTGTATTTTAGATTAAAATAGGAATTGCTCTTTTAGTTTAAAGCGTGCCCAATAAGGGCAGTTGAAGCAATTAACCCTGGACCTGACTTAGGTATTTGTTCACGTTTTGGCTTTTTACTGATTACTCTTGAAAAAGATATAGATACTTCTTGAGTCGAGTGGATTCACAATTAAGACATCGAAAAACAGAATATGAGTACAACTTAATTCAGCTTAATACTCTAAAGGAAGCTTTTGACACAAGCTTCAAAATGTTTACATATGAAATAAGTTAATGGCCTTGTAATTCGTGGGTAGGGATAAACGAATCATGCTTGCTGTTAAACCTTAAATTTGTTTATCTAAGAGTGCAGAAAAATGTGGTTGACGAGTATGCCCGAAACATGTCGTGTTGCTAATTGAGATGTATTATTTTAACAAACGCTGTAATGGAGTCTCTTCTATTGTGGTTTTCACTTGTTTACTTGCAGATCGAATGGGCTTTTCACTGAGAATGCGATGAATTTATAAGAGTACACCAAGCACCCGTATTGTGCATTAGGCTCGCGACGGCTCTAAGAGAGGTTGTTTCCTGCTGACCCGCGAGATTAACTCCGAGGTCGAGTTGAAACCTCTACCCACAAAATATCCGTTATTTGCAGGCGATTTTTGAGTCATCTGCGATTAATAACAAAAGAAACTCAATAAACAAATATACGCGATCATCGGGGCTGATTTTCAACCAATCAGGAAAGATAAAAAGAAATTAAGGGGCACGAGCTTCCTGAGAACTCATTATACTTCTGACTAAGAGTGGACTATAAATTAAGGCACCCATGCTTCGGGGGGATAGTGAAAGCATTTATTAGCGAATGAAGTGCTCTGATCTTGTGACACTCTTGTAGGCTTTCGACAGCTTCAGAATGGCAGTAAGAAGGAAAACCAAAGATGTGCCGATTATGCTGTGCGTTATTCTTCTTGCTTCGCTCTTTCACATCAGCGGCAGTGTGTGGTGAGTGGGTTTTAAACTGGTTTACCCTTTTCCTTCCCTTGGGCCAAACTTTATTTGCGTTTCGATAATATTGTTTGCTTTTCAACCTCAACTTTCAAGCCAGGCTAATTTAGTTAACTATAAAAGAGCAGAACATTCTGTGAAGACTGTAAGAGCACTCCACTTTGAGAGGCAAAGACACTTTCAACGGAACTGTGGTTGTAACATATATACAAAATGTACCGTTAAGTATTCACTCTGACAACATCAAAAAGTTTCAGTTTTCTCGATCTACGTACAAACTAAGATTAACAAGTTATCTACCGGAAACTGTAACAGAGCTTATCCATCCTTTTTTCAAGACTTGTGGGCTCCAAGGACATTTTTTGTAGTGATAATTGTTTTATAATATGATCTTCAACCATTAGGAGCAAATTACATAACCAAACACTTGGTACTTTTTTGTATTTTTTCTCTCTTATGTAGGTCCGGACCAGCAGGGTACATGCCCTACAAGGCATATTTTTTTGGTATAGTGGGCCCACCGGACGATGTATGCTCGCGTTTGAAGGGGCTTTCAAGGAAACAGATGGATTACTGCATTGATCACCGCGAGCACATTGCTTCTGTGCTGTCTGGCGCAAACATTGCCAGAGAAGAATGCCAATTTCAACTTAAAAATCAGCGGTGGAACTGTTCACTCAGTGCCAAAGACAATGCGAACGTTTTTGGTCGAGTGACAAAAAAAGGTAAGCTGAGCGTAGAGACAATTTTTAGGAGAGAAAGAAACCTACCGAATAATGAATTCGTGGTGAGATGGCGTACGCGTGTTTTAGTAGCTTGTTTTTAAAATAGCAGCCCAAAGCTGACTGTTGTTTCCATTTTTCGCACATCTGGTTAAACAATCATGCGAACAGCAAGAGAGAAGGATACTATTGAAGAATTTAAAATTCCTGACCTTACGATCTTACTTTTTAGTAGAGTGCATTATTTGCGTGTTTGAAACAAACTTGAGTTTATTTAATTTAAACAAGGTGCCAGTAACTTTAAAAAAACGTGTTTGCCATTTAATTTTGGTCGGGTTTGGTGCTTTAGGACGCCTGCTGAAAGCTACATTATTGTGTTTTGACGTGAAGTTAAGCAATTATAGCTGAAATGCGAAACTTGCCGGCTAGCCCGCAAGGGTGGCGGTGTACACTAAATTATTCGCGGTTGTAACAACACCTTGTCTGAGAAAGTAGACACGAAATTAAAATTAAATATATCCAGACTTTGCACCCTATGTACTCTTCATGAAGAAGTTTCTAAAACCTAGACACGCCTGACTTGGTTTCAATCTCCTTCACATGATACTGATTATACCACAGTCAGAGTTGACCCTTTGACCAGCTCGACTAGGAGCTGAGTAGAAAACGTGTATTTTGAAGAGTCGTAATCGTATGTGATTTACAAGCTGCTTAAAAATAGGAACATCCAAGGTGGGCTACAAATTCGCTCAGTGCATGTTATGCACTGATGTACTGTGACGTTTTGTTTAATTTTTTTTGTTTGTTTACGATATCCTAAAACCGTAGGATGAGTAGGTGGGACTTTCCGGCTTCGGTCGTCTTTGAATTTTCATTTTGCTTCCAGCGCAGCATAACTTTGGCGAGGGCCTTTGGTGAAAGGAACCGCGTGTAGCCTTCGGCTATTTTATCGGTATTAAACTTTTACGGTTCCTGCTTCTATGGTCTGTCCGTATAAGCAGAATTGCTAAAGGAGTTCCAACCTGTTCTATGGCTCGAAAACTTAAAACTGTTTTCAAAGTTTGGACTATCTTTTTTCTGTTTCAAGTACTTCTATTGTTTTTCACCTAGTGGAACACCAGATACTCGATTTCCACAACAACTTAAGAACACCGAAGCTCACTTGTGACAAGATATTTCATCCATTTTGTTCTGCTAATTAGAGAAAACGCCATTTCTATTTTCTCTGCCCTGAACTGGTCACTATTGTCTATTTCATTTTCTTTTTGGAAATAAAAAATTTTAGTTATCGCTTTGCAGTTTGCTCATTCAGCCTTTGACTGAACCCACAAAATCTATGTCAATAGAATGGTTACCTATTTTAGATTAGTATAGCCCAAAATTTTAGTTCTTCAGTAAAACTAACAAATTCACATGCTGCATGTGTCTTTTGAAGGTAAATAACGTGCTAAGTCAAAACACAACTGATAGTTATATAATTAAATAGCCCCTAGGCCTAGTGTCTTTGTTTCTGTTTTCAAAAACCAAATTTTTGAAATAGAGTTATTTGTTAGTTAAACATTGTCAAGATAAGCGTTTCGTTAATGCTGATAGGTTCCTCGGGAGTAAAATCAATATTTAGTTTTGATTAATTGTTATTTTGCAATTTTATTGTTTTGAACTGAATATACACTGAGTCATTCTTTTTTCACGAGAACCTCTTAAAAGAACGTTGAGGCTCAAAAATGTAAACTCTTTAAAAAAAATGTTTAAAAACATACCTGAAGCTGTGGCTAAGAAAAGAACGTTTCTTTCTATAATTTTGACAATGGGACGGAGAACTGCTACTAAATATTGTGAGAGAGCAGTGCGATTTCACAGTTGATTTTGGTAAGCAGGCGAAAGCAATACAGTTGGTACATGTATGAAATAAGATTAGATGTTGTGAACCTTTGAATGTTTTAATACAGACACAATTACAAAAACTAGCAGGCTGAGATCCTGAAGAAAGCTAAGACCGTTCAGCCTCGGCTCAAAATACAGGCTTTATATATATTTATATTTCATAATTCACAAAAGTTACATTACGCAAATACATGTGTAGTGCAGGTGCCAAGTATTTAAGATAAATAAATTAGAAAGGTGCAGTTACAAGTGCAAGTGTAAACCAATTAAATAAAAGTGAAATAATAATAATCAGTGGTTGAGGTAGGCGGACATGGGTTGTTTTAAAAGATGCGAGAGTTTCCTGTTCAATTAGCTCGGTAGGCAGTGCATTCCATTCTTTGACTGTTCTGTTGTTATAAAAATGAAAGAGTACATAAAACTCGAAACGCGGTCCATTGTTACTGTCAGAAGGGACTAAATGTACAGGTATCTCCTTCATTTGTTATTGGTAGTTTAATGTACTAATCAGAGCGGCATCTTTTTGTTGTTGTTGTTGTTGTTGCACCAAAACTTTTTAACATAAATCTTTAAAACTTTCCTTACATATGCTCTTTGATGAGGTTCGCCGACTAGTTTTGGTGTAAGGTGCAGTCGAACGCTTAAAATAAGGTGTATTTGAGCACCTGTCAGGTTGCCAAGGAAACTATCAAAAGTTTCTGTAGTAGTAACCCCAGATAACAAAAACTGGCACTGATTCATCGTGTTATGCGAGAAAGTGTTCAGTGGCACAGAAAAATGGAAAACAGGTGGGCAATTGATAAGATGAAAAACAACATTCTCTCAACCTGTTTACAAGAAATACGCTAGAGACAGTTTAGGAGAATAGAGCAATACATCATATGGCTTGTTTTGGGCTGAGAGGGTTAAACTGAGTAACACCCACAGCTTGGTCGTGCAAACTGAAAGATTGAATGGAGGCGATCATTGGCTTGTTTCCATGCATTTTTCCAATCTTAACTAGTGCACTTTACTTTGAAAACTGAGAGTAATCAAGTTTTAACATATACTCATACGCTATCTTAAAATACCCCGCGATGATAATTAATTCAGGAAGAAGTATGTATTCAGCTTGCAAACAAGGCGAAAATGTTCTCATTGATTGTTTATCTTAAAGGAGCAGTCCGTAGGAATATATGAAAAACGAGAACTTCGCGACAATGGCAAGTTCCTTCACATCGATAATCTTAATTAAGTTCCTATTTAGCTAGCAGTCGGCGTACTACAAAATCTGAAACGTGGATTGTGAATAATGATTATTTTTGTGTCGGTGCTGATAACATACCTTTTGGTGTGAGCTGTAGTCTGTTAGTGTAGATAATTTGAGTTCAGAGACTGAACTGGTTTAATTTCCGATTACATAAAAGGGTTTATCACCGAGGTAGAGCCTCTCATCAGTTTGAGACGTATTCCATATTAACTCCATTTCTTTTCCATTCGAAAATATTAGTAAGAGGTATCAGATATTATATACTTTCTAATTCTAAAGCTCTTGTAGTTTTTGATATCAAATAAGAAATGTGCAATACACAGAATATTTAATTTTTTTTTACTACACTTTTACTCTGTGGACTGGCTTTTTTTAGATTTCCAGGGACAGTAGGGAGAGGGGTGGGGGTGGGGGAAGAAAGTGTTTCAACATTTTCATAACCGTAGAGCTATCTACGATCAATACTTATGTAATCATATATGGTAATTACTGCACCAGTTATGAGTTCAGGCAATTTCACATATCTATCGTCTTGGATTTCCATATGTTTAAAATGTCTTAATAACTCAGGGGTAATGAATAAGTGTTGAAATGAACTTTAATGAATAAATATGCAATTTGCCATTAGAAAGGATATAGGGGTAGAAACACTGGCGACCTGCCACTCAAAGGAAACAGGTTACATAATACACCCAACTCCAACGCGTGAAAATGATAAAAGTGTTTCTTTAACTGATATACTGATTACAAGCAAGGTGAAGTTCAACGGCTCCTTCAGCAAACGCTTCAGTTCTGAAAAGTTGCACATTTTTGAAAGAACCTGTTTTATAAAAAAAGGATGCTTAAAAAAGCTAAACTCAGTTAAGAACACACCTCATGTAGTCTAAGGAATGAACGTTTACTTCTGTGTGTTTTGATAAGGGAACGAAGAAGCACTACTTAACATTAGGGAGTACAACTTACTTCACCAAAAACAGCATGTATTACGGTAGGGATCTTTTTTCAACTGAGTACAACAAAATTTCATAGTTTACCCTGATTGGATTTGGTTTCCGTATAGTGGTACAACCCCTGGCGTTACGGATAATTTGGCTCACATGTTTTCACATTTATAACAACAGTATTTTACAATACCATTACCATATATATAATATTGTGTTATATACACCAAAATCACAGGTAGCAAAATTAAGTTTGACTGCTAACCATCTGCTGATCATCATTATTGAAATATTACAAATTGTATACCGGTACTTGTATCGAGCACTCGGTGTTCAACTTTTTTCTTCTTCTGGCTCACAGCTCGTGGAAGAGCCATAAGCCATGCCTTTGCATTCGCATTCTATTTAAGTTTAACTAAAACAGTTCGAAAACATTTTTGAAATGAGCTTTCCTGTTTGGCCTAACAGACCTGCCGATTGACATGGATTAAAAGAGAAATGGCTTGCTTTGAACACGCTTTTTATAAAGATGCTCAGCTCGTCGTTATGTAGGCCGAACATTAGCCTGTATACCACGAAAAATATCTGCTTAGAATACAAACGATTTCAGTTAGAGAAAAATTAGGAACTATATATAATTATATATATAGTTCCTCGGCCAAACGCCAGCAAAATATCTATAATGATCGTTTAAGTAATAATCGATTTTAGACAGTGTTTAAAGTGTCTGTGGTAAATGCTCTCACGTACTACTAAGTAAACTCGATAACTAATTTTGAATACAAGTTGAGTTTCTGACAGGGGCATTGATATTTAAACAAAGGCCTGTCTATACACAGGTATGTGGAAATATAGTTTACCTAGCTTCAGCTCACCGTGTACTTGTGTGCATTTTGGGCGCGATTTGAGGCCAGCCTTGTCTCTTATTTATACGTGGGAACTTTTCGCGGTTTCTCGCTCTAATTGGCCTCAAATCGCGCCCAAAATGCACACAACACACAAGTACACGGTGAACTGAAGGTTCATTTATTCCACAATAATAGCAGTATTCTAGGATTTTTGAGAAATGGGTAAATTCCCAACACAAAGTCTTATAGTGGCCTCCATTTTGCAAGTTTCGCATTATAAGCTTGGGCTGCTTGTGGTCTATACTATGAAAATAATAAGCGAAAGTGGTCGGGTCTTTTTAAGAACCAGATAATTTTGACCAAGGCTCGGTGTCTTTAATTGTTTGGCAAATTCAGCCTTGAGTTGTTCTTAATACTTAAATTGTTCGTATTTTCAAACATAAAATAACTTTTTTTAGTTGAAAGAATGTGTTTTTATGGACAAGAGACAGCTCTTTAACTTATTCTTAAATTTGGGCAAATCTGTGCCTCGGTGCTCTTCTGAAGTATGTTCTAGTATGTAAAAAGCATGTATCGAAACCATGCGATCAACGTCTTCTTACATTATAAACGTATTATGGTCCGCGTAAGAAGTAGAGGGCTGAAATCCAAAAGCAAACAAAGAGGTGTAAAATTTTTATTTAATTATCCAATTAATTTGTGCAATCTGATTGGACGAGAGCAAAAAACTAGCAAAAAATACCCGAAATAACTAAATTTCACTC